>VZTD01004398.1:1288314-1437978 GCA_013397725.1 Rhagologus leucostigma | reverse complement strand
TGAAGTTTGGCAGGCGGGGCGCGGTGTCCGCCCCGTGTCCAGCTGGCCGCGGAGCGGCGGTGCCGGCGGGGCGCGCACGGCCCGGCCCCGCGCATGCGCCCGGCGCGGGGCTCGCGGCGTGCGGCTTTGTTAGGCGCGGGTGGAGGAGCACACGGGCATGAATTAAAGATGAAATGTCAGCCCCAGCTTCGAGTGCTGCTAAGGACTCCGGGAGCTCTGAAATGCACGGTGAATGTCCGCTGTTGGCTGATATGCCGGTTAATTTTGGAAACTTGCGGCACTTACTGGCAGCCAGCATGTTTACTGTAAATTTCACTTGTTCCGTGACTTTCCTGTGTTATGCACGGCATGGATTTGTTCAGGCTCAGGTGCAGGTTACTCTACAGGCTCTTTCTAAATTATTTTTTTGTAGGTCCAAAATTTTTAACATCTTCTGAAAACCGGTAGTTTCTTGTGTCCATTAGCTTGCTGCTAATGCACGGTTGTATATAACCTTTTGACTGTATTTCCCATCGTTGTACAATGAGAACAGAGCATGCATTCAGAAAAAGTCAAAAGTAACTAACTTTTGACCTATTCAGGAACACATTTCAGTCTCTGTACTCCTGAACATAATTTTGGCGAGTACCTCGTAGGCCAGGCTTCCAGTCTGCAGCAGAAAATATTTTAATTAACAGAGTACAGCTCATGATGCTTGTGTCTTATAATAAATATCTTTGTATGCAAAAGGCCTCATCCAGAGCAGGCTGACACACGCGGAATTGTGTTGCTGTTGCTGTGAGCTCTTCATTGGCTCAGCTGGGAAAACAGCAATGTGGTGTACAGGTGTTTCAAGGACAGAAGAGTTTGTGAATGAGTTCCTAGAAAGGATGGTCTTAACTGTGTTAATCTAATCTCATTTTCTGCATTGTTTATAATCTGTAGCTATATGAATAATTGTAAGTTTGGGGTTTTTTTTAAATTATTCTGATAAAAATAATGCATCTATTTAGAAATCTTGCCTCCCTGACTTGCTTTCCTTGTCTTCTGTCCTTTTCCCTGTGTTTCTAAGGAAAATAAATGATTGTTCTGTTAGGTACTGAGATGACCAGAAGGCACCAAAAAAAAAGGGCTGAAATATTTACTCTGCTGAAGTAAATGGGAGAACTGTTATTGATTTCACTAGGGACAGTATTTCACCTCAAGTCTTTCTGAAACTCATTTGAGTATCCTGCCCACTCATCCATGCCTGCTTCATTGTTAGGAGCTGAAGCCATATTCTCCTTGTGACAGTGACATTGCCTGAGACAACTGCCGGGAAACAGTGTGATGGCAAGAGTAAACACACTGCATGGTTGTATGTATGTGCAAAAGCAGAATTATTTATGTGAAAATGTTCTCAGGATCATTAAGATATAGAGTTGATGGCGTATGGCCCGCATATGGAAAATTGTATCTTGTATCATGGTGTCTAAAACTATCAAATATAAAGCCTTTTAGTGCAAATACATTGCACCCTGTGAGACAGTGCTGCCTTCCACCTGCGTGCTTTAAACAGGAGTTCCCAGGACTGTAGGGTTTTTTCCTTCAGTGGGTACAGCACTGGCAGGAATATGGCAGACTGACCTGTGAACCCCCAGCCAGGGCTTGGGATCATAGGGTGCCCTGTGAGGAAGGGTCAGAGGTGGGAGGGGAGCTGCATTCTGAGTCCTGGGTTTGGAACCAGGCATGCTGAGGAGCTGTCCTGGCCCTGACCTGCAGGTACCCTTCAGTTGGATTCCATCCCAACTGCTTTGTAGGTGCAATGTCGCGCTTTTCAAATTGGTTGTCAGTACTGGATAGGAAGACCTAAGGGTAAGGGATGTCATCTTGGGGTTTTCTGGAGGAGAGTTGGTGTTGAGTACGTGACAGGCATTTGAAAACGGGCTGATGTACATAAGCATCCCTGCCATCGTTGGTAGTGAAGCAGTTTCTAGAAGATTCATCGGGATTACTTTTGTTGAGATGGTGGCAACGTGGCCTGCACATGTAGAGGGCAAAAGAGGAAATACGGACACACAAGTGCAGGGATTTCTCCAAGGTTGCACAGTCGGTCACTGACATAATCAGGGCCACAACCAAGGTATTCTGAGATTCAGTGCAGTGGTTTATGCTGAATCTCATTTACTCTAATAGGATTACTTACATGTTTAAAGTAAAGCATGTGCTTAAGTGCTTTGCTGGATCAGGGCCATATTTGATAAGTTTTCAGTCTTGATGTGAGAGTGCATAACTTGACCCTGCATGTGTCTGGCTGGTGGTGGTTCAGGATAACAGCGATCCACTTCTGCTTCATGGAATTGCACAAGTGAAATCATGGTTTGCCTGCTTCTAGAAGAATCCTGCTGCAGTATACTAAAAAAAAATTCACCAAAAAGGAGCTATAAAAATTACAGAAAGTTGAAAGAGACCAGCTGTTGTAAAACATTCTGCTTCTGTTTCGAGCCCTTTTATGGTTCTGCAGATGGAGAATGATTTTGGACGTTCACTACAGTTGAGTAGCTTTTTCTAAATAAACTTTTTCACTTATTGAGTAAATTATATGTCTTGTACTAAAAATATTTAGGGAACTAGTATTCATCCTGGCATAAACTTTTTTTTTTTCCCAAAGGAACTGTAATTCTTATAATGCCATTTGGAAAAAGTGAAAACTCCAAAACCTAAATACATACAGCTCACTGCTTGAGTTATCATATTAAATTCCAGAATCCTTACTTCATTATTTATCTGCCTACATTTTATAGTGTTTATCTCTACTACACAGATTGTCCTTGAAGGATACAAATTTCAAACATACATACCTTAATTTAGGCACTACCGTACATATGAGATTGTCAGAGCTTGATGTTTTTGGCTGAAATATTTTTCATTTTACAAAGGAAGCTCAGGAAGTTTATCTTGTTCTTCCAGAGGTAAAGCAAAGACAGCAGTAGTTTAGTAGCAGCTAAACTGGGGCTCTAAGTCATTCCTATTAATGTGTGTTGTTAGGAAAAAGTGGATTACAGTTATGCAAATGATTTTAAAACTATTCTTGCAGATTTAGTGTGGCTCTATATGCATAGGTTTTCCTCTCCTGCAGCAGATGGTGAGAGACAATGGGTGCATGTATGTGGCTAAGATAGAAAGCTCCATGCTCACTCATCAGCTGCCCTGCAAATGTGCTCTTTTACTTGTGGGCTCTGCTCTGGTGTAGACGGGGCAGTCTCAGCTGCTGTGTGCTGTGGCCATGTGTGTGACCACAGCCTGACCATGACAGAGGTGGCCCCAGCTGGTGGGAGAGGACCACAGAGCACCAGGGAGCTCCCAGAAAGTAGAGATGAGTAGCAGAGACACAAACACAGGCCTTGCTGGAGACAGTTTAGACAGGGGATTGGGAACTTTCTGTTGCAATATCGACTCAGTAAATGACATTTTATTGCCAGTATTTTCCAGTGATCTTCTGGCACATGTGGCAACTGTGCTGAACTGCTTCTTTCCCAGAACAGCCAGCCCCTGCCTTGGATATCTCAAAACCTCAGGACTATGTAGGCAACTACTTCTAGGGAGCTAAAAAGTTCCCAAAATATTTGGCTGTCCAATCCAGCAATAAAATTGTTGGATATATGATTCCTAGTCCCTGGAAGAGGAAGTGAAATGAGTATGTCCACCAGAATGAAAATTATAGTTTGTATCATCACCCCACCTTGCTTGCATTATGCTGTTTTCCAGGTGCAGTCATCCCTGAGGTTTTCTGACGTAGCTGAAGAGCTGGCTGTGAAAGGAAACCCCTGTAATGCCACAGGCAGCAACTGAGCAAGAACCTGTGGTGCTCAGAATGAGCACCTGTAATGGTGATACTGATTGGATTGTGCAGTGTACAATTTTTCTGTTGCTCAGATAATGCAGCTCCTATGTACTGATTTTACCATTTGTCGGTTGAGAGTTGGTTGTATACAAAATATAGTTTGTAGAAGTTAAATTTTGAAAATACTTTTTAGATGTTTTCATTACAGTGGATTACAGCCATATTAGTAAGATGCTTGTAATAATGTGCAGTAATATATGAAGAGTTTGAGTTGAATGCTTAGAGATATTTAGAGTACTTAAGGTATGTGTGGAAATAACTTGTGGGTGGGGTTTTAAAAATAGTTGTATTTTGTAGCAATCACAACCATGGGGTATGTGCTCCATGGACATGGAGACACACTTTACACCTCCGTGTGTGTCTTTACACTCTGGCTCTGGAGTGAGGAGACACTGACCAAATCCACTGAGGTGACAAGGACCTCATTCCCATAGTATCACCCACGGTACAACATGTTGTACTTTACAGAGAGGTACCCAGTCCAGCCTAACCTTATAATGAATTATTACAAATTTATAATGAAAGCTAAAATTGAAGCACAGGAAATAACAGCCTGTATTCTTTGGCAGATACTCGAGAGGAGGCTCTCAGTTGTGGGATTCATTTGTTGCAGTTTTGTGCAGATCTGACAAAGTGAGGCCAGTCAAACTGTGACCTGTGGTTTGTGCTGCAGCTTTTATTAAATTTACAGTTAATACATGCCTATATATTTGTTGAAATTCTGATACTCCCTAAAAACCTAAGTAATGCTATTGAATGATGATGATCAAATTTAAGAGGAGAAAAATTTGTACAGCACTAATCCTGCCTTTTTATCTGTAATCACATTTCTACTGCCGTAAAATTGAGTACTGTTAGACAGACCTAATGGCAGGGTTGAATTTTCGAATGCTTCACACTCTTATCTGATAGCTGTGTTCTGTACTGTTACCTGTCTGTGTGATGTATTTATAGAGTGCCAGTCACCATAGTATCTTTGCGATGATTGCTACCAAAATTGAGAACTCTGAGGTGAAAATCTAATCAGGACTTTAGATAACAATGTCACACAAGAGCCTTCTGGTCTTTGCCTCTGTGCTCTTGTTGAGATGAAGACTTTGATGAGATCATGCTTGCTGCCACGTTATTCATTATTTATTTTTGTAACAAGCTTTCTATTTCATATCTTTTCCACTGCATGTTAGCATGTGTCAAAACAGTCCGAATCCTGTTTTGAATGTATTCTCTCTGTTTATACCTGAAACAATGTATTGAAAGTCACAGGCGTTACAGGGCAGCTGAAATACTAAACCAAAGGGGGAGCCTCTCATTACAGAGCTGCTTCTGCCACTGGTACCTTGAATATCCAAACAGATATTTTCACAAACTTCTTCATTCACTTCATGGTAATGGGCAGATTAGCTGAAAATACTGTTTTCATCACATTAAAAGTAACTGAGTCTTATGAGCGGAGTGCTGGAAATATGATTGACCAGTGCTGCAGACTGAATTGTGTTGGCAAAGGTGTGCTACTGAAACTAGACAATTTTAGTTGATAATTGAAAATGAAAACTGTTTTAAGCAAACAGTTAATCTAATTTTCAGTTTGTTTGTGTAGTTCATGTTCCAGCTCTTGGCATCAGTGTTTGCTGTTTACTCCTGCACGACCAGTTTGCTCAGCAGCCACATTTTGTTGAAAAGGTCCATATCAAGAAGGAAAAGAAAAGCAATCCATTCTCAAACGCTGGAAGTTGAAAGTATCCCTTGTATCAAAGTGTTTTTTACATTCACAGAAGGCTCATTCGATGTGGGCGTCTTATATGTGCATTAGATTATATGCACATATATTCACTTATGTGTGCATTAGATCAGGCCTGACCTTGGTATTTCATGGGAGAAATTTTTATCAATTCAATGTTTTATTTTCACTGTTTTAAATTAATAGCCCTTACTGTCTGGGTCACTACAGCCATATATTATCATTCCTGGCCAAAGGCTTGTGAGAGCCAAGACTAACATGGAATATAGTGGGTTGTGACATAGGTTAAAAACATAGGGTGTGTTGGGGTGAAATGCCGGGATTTGAACTGGCAACCTCCGAAATAATGGATCAGAGGTCTCAGCTACTGGCTGGGGTGAGAGCTGCAGAGGCAGCAGCACAGGGATCTCTCAGTTTCCTCATCAGCTTTTCCAAGTATGTAATTGATGGTTATGTTAAATCATTATGTTAAAGCAGAACGTTTCTCAGACAGATACATTTTCATTTGAATTTTCCTTCTCTACATTGAATATTCTGAAGAATTCTGATCAACTGGGCAACCTAACAAAAGGCTGCAAACACATAAAATTACCAGTATGGTAGGATTTGTGGAAAATGAAGTCTCCGTGCAGATGGTTTTGGTCACTTGAGGCGAGGTGTCTTCATCTCTCCATTTGCTTTCCTTAAGAAATTTTGTCAAGAGAAAGTCTGCTGTGTTTGGCATTCTAAGTGGTCATAGTTTATATTGTAATTCTCTGAACAGTTAATTTGAGAGAAATTAGATAAAGATCTAAAATCTAAATCGTTTTAGGCATCCAAGTTAATAGAGGAGCATTTTTTTGGTTTGTTTTGGGGTGAGACTTTGTTTGTGTTTTTGTTGTTGTTGTGGGTTTTTTGTGTTTTGGTTTTTTTTGCAAGGAAACAACATGAGCTTTATGAATCATCCTTTCTATCCCAATGGGACAACTCATGTATTCAAAGTCACTGAATTATATAAAAGTTTGTAGGTTCAGGACATATTTAAACACCTCAATATTGATTAACTGTCTAATTTTGATATGAAAATGGTGTTAAAAACATGCAGAAATCAATTGCTGAATGTTGGAGTGGCTTATTTTCAGAGCAGATCATATTTATCTGCTGTTCTTTTTATGCTGCTCCCTTTATGGTTGTAAGCCTTATACAAATAGTTGAATTTTTGAATGGTTTGGCATACTGTATTTCACTATTTGTTATTAATAAAATAGTTTTGTTAAACTGTACTTGTATCAGTGACTGTTTACCTGATAGAGGATTAGCAGTCTACTATTTACTTTCTTTAAATAAAGAAGAATTTTATTAGGCATGGAAAAATAATCGTTTTGTTTGCTTTAGTAGGTTAATGCTGTTACTTTTGTAGGTTCCTGATAAGCATGTGGCTGAAATGATGATGATAATAGGTGGCCATATAAATATGGGGATATTGTGCTATTGATCTTTTGAAGCAAAAAACTTGGTATTTGTGGTTTCCTACCACAACCCAACATGGTTCTTTTTTCTCCTGTTTTTTTGCTTGATACAGTTTGAAATATGTAGTATATTTTACATTTTAAAAAGCACCTATGCTATACATGTGGTAAAATCAACAGAATTTTACAGTGCATTCTCTGCTCTTTTTCACAGCAGAACTGTAAGTAAAAACAATGATCTCAATGATCTTTGACTGATCTCAAAACTAAACTGGACAAACCAGAGATGTAAATACACTGTGAAGTGCAAACACAAGAGCTTAGTATAGATTTGCACTACAAAGCAATCATGAGAGTAAATATGTTTATGCCTATGTGAATTTCTGCTTGTGGTTTTATGAGAGTGTCCAATAGCTGTATTTCAAATGATAAGATGAAGTAATTTGTATCAATTTATTTTGTCCTGCCAAATAATTTGCAATTTCAGGATATTATTAAATAAAAGGATTTAACAGATGCTTCTGCTGTCCTTTCCTCCTGACGTTTTTAAAACCTACTTAGAGCTATCTTTATGCTCCCGTGGTGGTGCAGCTGAGACCCAAGGAGAGCATGTGGAGTGGTAAATCAGATGTTATGTCACACGGGGCAGTCAGGCTTCCTAAACAGTGGCTTGCATCACTGCTTCCATGATAGAGATCTGTCTGCTGTTCATGACAGAGCAGAAGTTCCTTTGTTTCATTCTCATGCCTTCATCCAAGCCTCTTTTAACATGATAGCTCAGTGCTGGGGTCTTGGATGATGCTTGTAAAGTGCATTGGGTGTTGTATGGCTTCTTGTAATTGTTGTTCCAAGGATGTGACAAGCCATCCGTGTGTGCAGTCTCGGTTCTCAGGGTTATCTCACCTGGGTCTGTTTCCGGCACTCCCTGACTCAGCTGTCCCTGTGCGTCGCTGGCTCCGCTGCAGTGGTTCAGTGCCCGTGCTCTGCCAGTCCTGCCTTATGGAGACGATGATGTGTTCTGAGATCTTCCCTTTGTGGAATCAGCTTTGTGGGTGCCTTTGCTGTGAGAGGACTCTTGGAGCGTGCTCTGCATCAGCTCATTCCTTGGGTGGCTTTCTCATCTCCCCGTGGCTCTGCTGCCTGCTCTGGTTTGGGCTTGCTGGTTGACGGCACATACCAAAAACCTGGCATTCTTGGAGCCACCCACAACTGGGACAGAATCTCAGCATATGTGCAGCTCTGACTGAATTAGGTGAAAGACAGGCAGTGTAATCTAGGGCTAAATATGACTCAGAGCAATTAATCAGAGATCATATGAAAGGAAAATATGTTCATTAAATACCTACTCAAGCAGGCAAACAAACAGCACTTCAGTGTTGTGCATACACAGATGTGTGGTATGTCTAGTGTGCAGTTTAGAGATCAATCTTGCTCTTCTACCTGTAATTCTTAAAAAAAAACCAGCTACAGAATGATAGTGTGAGCTTCTGTGTTTATTTTGCCTCAATCTGCAGCTATAGCTTGCCCAGTTTAAGTAGCAAACTGTTTTTCTAAATTTAGTTGGCAAACAACTTGTGATAGGATAGCAGCCTTTTTCTATCTTCTCTGAGAGAAAGTGTTTGAGGGGAGGGATGGTGAAGATTGGCTTTGACTTCTATCAGCACGAATATATTGCTGGTGATAACATATCATACTAGTATGCTGCCTATCTCTCTTATTCTTGTCTCTAGTAAATAGCAATTTTTCAAGGAAGGTCTCAGAATTTGCCCTTCTGTTAATAGTCTGGTGGAGAGTTTACATACCAGAAAAGAATCCAGATTCTTCACTTGATAACATATTAAAGGGCTTGGTTTGTTGGGGGTTTTTTTGAGGTTTGTGTTGGGTTTTGTAAAGAAAATTGGCAGCTATTACTTGTAATACATGTAACTAATAAATGTGAAATCGAAAACGTGACTCTTGGACAGTCACACATTTTTAAAGCTCAGACAATGTGTATTGGTCTGCACCAGTTCTAACAAGGTTCCACTGCTTGGAAAATGTGGGGAGGGGCGCCTTGCTCCTGCACAGAATACCTGCATTAGGATACAAACATCTTCTTTGGACATCATGGGGCTCCTTACCATTGTTTGTAACTTTAGGATTGCTAATTAACTGAGTTCCATTGTAGTGCACCCTGCATCATATTTCATGTTATTTGTGTGTTTATGCAGAATTATTTCTAAATAGAAGTTTTTAAGGTTATTCCATCATGAGGCATAAGTGAGAGCCAGTGATAAAGAGCTTGATTCATTATGCCTACATACAGGTGAACACTGTTGTTATGCCTCATTGAGTGTTTCTGTGACTCAAAAAGGACTCCATTGAAATACCATGATGTCAGTAGAATATTTTAAATGCGTATGAAAGGATAAATCTAGAAATCATAATAGTGTAAGTATCTATTGTATAATTTTAGACTAAATAAAGCATTTGTGGATGTTCTGAGTTTGTCTCTGCATGGGTAGACCTGATATCAAGGATACATTTTGCTTTCTGCTCCCCCAGATGTAATCCTTTTTTTTTTTAAATAAATGTGAAAGTAAAAGAAGGAACAATATCCACGGAGGAAAGTTATTCTGGACCTTCAGACTCATGAAATCAGATTGAAATCAGAATGAAATCAGATTGATACTTTGCAGCTATAGTGAGTACAACCAATGCACCACAAATCTGACACAGAATTTTGGCAGTGAGAAATCTTTGATCTTCTACCTCTTTTTAACTATATTTTTTTCTTATTTTTAAAATTTTGCTCTTTCTTAGAGTTTTTCTTCATCTTCCCCACTTCTGTGGTAGGAAGCAGTCTTTGCATTCTCTGTTGCCAAAGGAAGTGGCAGTTTGTTGATTTAACAGGATAGAGAAATGGATGTGGAACACCTTGAGGAGAAAGAGGGAATGGTGGCTTAGGAACACTGATAAATATTTACATTTTGAAGATCAAGTGTTTTCAGTCTCTCTAAGTTCCTAAACTTTCTTTTGGTGGCAAGAAGCAGGGGTCAAAGGTGGTGAAAATACATGTTATTCCCATTTAAAAATTCCTCCTACATTTTAAAGAACTGATATTTGGTTCTCATTTGATCAAAAGAAAGAGACAGGTTCATCTTTGCTTCTCCATTTGGTTTGTTTATGGCACCCAAGCAAAGGAGCTCGTATCTGCAGCCCTTTTTCCCAAAACTCTAGTAGCCAGGGATCTTTGAATGCAGAAATAAGAAATAAAAAGATTTTAGATGATGAATCTCAGTATGTATGCTAGAGCAAGGCTGGTTGCTTATTGATCCTAGCTACTGAAGTTTTCCCTGTGAAGCTGATTTATGTTTATCTTAAAAAAATAATCAATCAATGAGACAAACAAACTGAACTTCATGTAAGAACTGACTTAAAACATACCCAGCTTTTTATTTCTCATCCTTACTTTGTAGGAAAATCTTCTATGGACTCAAAAGGAAAGGGTGCAATCCTGCTCTTGCACATAGGAATATACTCTCTTTGAACGAGAGAGTTTTATCTGCTTTTGAATTGAGCTTCATAAACTTGCTGGGAAAAATTCAGCTCATAGGGTGTATTTTGAAATTGTAGTTTCTTGGGCACTGAACCATTCATTTCCGAAAAGGATAAAGCTGGTTCTTTGTACCTGCTGACAAGACAAAGGAATCAGTGCTTCTGATGATGCGTTATGTGAGGACAGGCTGTAGTGTTGGCAAGTGTTAGCTCTGGCTGGTGGAAAACACCACTTCTGCTGGGCCTCTTGTCCTTACCAGAAGCAACACACTGGCCTCACTGGTTTTGTCTGTACTTTTACTAAATAAATGGATGATTATTATGTTTTCTCTGTCTTAGATACCAAACAAAAATGAAGGGAAATGCTACATTCAGCTGAGAAGGTGTAGATAATCTTCGTGTCTGAAGTGTGAAAGAACTGGCACCATAAAATTGCAGGTCTGGCAGAAAAGTTTGGGGGTTTTTTTATAAGTACCTTATATTGGAGAATTTATTTTTCTTAAGAAAAGAAGACATAAGAGACCTGAAGTATCTATGGCCTAACAGTAATAATGGATAGAGCAGGGTGAGGAAGAGAACAGTGTTGTTCTGAGCATGGCTGTACAAACACTGGCCACGAGCTTAGACTGAGAATGAGAAGAAAGCCTCTATCTCCAGAGAGCTGAGCTGCTGAGGCAGCCTTTGCATAGGGAAGGAGCACGAGCCACTTTTAAGGCTTAGGGTTGCTGCTAGATGTCATGTGGTTGGGTGAAACATAGGCCATGGGGTTGGCTGTACTTTTAATCTTGTTTGATGTTGTTCTTTTAGGTTTCATCTTTGCATTCCTAAATATGTGATACTGAATTTGTGTTATGCACTCTGTGAGTTAGAGTGAGTCTGTGAGACTCTGGTTAAGGCAGCCACAGATGTGATGGTTACTTACACACTTAATAACAATTTTGGAGTATTGCATAACAGCTAGTAAAGAAAAATCATGTCCAAAGTCTAATTTTATAGTGGAAAACAATTAGAAATGAGATTTATAGATGGTGGGTAGTTATCTAGTATCTCTTAGTGATTGTGGAGTCACTGTTTAGCTCTTCCTTCAGAAGTGGTGAGCTTTTCCTTGGTAGTGGTGAGGACGGAGGGAAAGGCCTTTATGCTTCTGAAAGAGGTGGTGGAACAATCCACATCTGGAACCTTGACAGTCTCTAGAAGTGTGGTATTAAATCATTAGGTAGTTTGTCTTGATGGTGGGAGTTTTGCAAGTGCACATCTGGGAATGATCTGCTTCCTCACCTCCATGCTCTGCTAACTGGTAACTGCCTCAGTTTTTGAGAACACAGCATTCCCAGGAAATATGCTCTGTTTTTTTTTCCTGTGGTGTTCATTTCTATATATTTTTAGTTCAGTGTTAAAAAAATAACAGCATAATTACTTACTTACTCTTTTAGGAAAATTTCTACTGTCCTCTATTACGATCATTATTATTAACATCACATCTTTCTAAGTGATGTAATGATTTTTTTTCCATGTATTTCCTTTTCTAGGCCTGTTATATGATAGAAAAATGTAGGTGGTATGTTTTTTCATCTTAAACAAAGATTATTGGTTGTCTTCTTGAAATGGTCTTCTGGTTGGAGTATATAAAATTGAAACTTGATCCAAGTAATTTTCTTTGAAGTAAGGGTAAAACTGCAGAAGTTGTATGTCAGCAAACAGTATCTTGAGAATTCTTCAACTGGAGTGGAATCAGTTTGATTATTGTTTACCACAGTGATGGCCCAAGTGTGTGGCACAGAGTCAAAGACCTGGTAGGTCACAGATCTCTTTGAAAGCCTCTCATTCATAGCACTGGATGTTGCACGCTGATGTTTTTGGAAGTGTTCATTTGGCTGAACTGGTTTTGAGTTTCAGACTCAAGAAATCTTTAGATTAATCTCAGAAGTTCAGAAAAATTTAACAATAGTAAATATCTGCTATTTCTGAGGTTTTAAGAATTAGATGGCTCCTTCTGAGCACTGGTAGCCTCAAGTTTAGCTATCTGATTATTTGCATTTGCAGTATGATTTTGTGGGAATTAGTGAGCTCTGAAATGTACTGTGAAGAACTGCTGCTTGGTTATAAGGCAGTTTAATTGCAAAAATCTTATTGCCAAATTTCATTGCTGCTATTTCTTAATATATCCCACGACAGGTATATTAATTTTGTGCTATTAAATAGTGATTAAAAACCAGTATAGAATATTTTTCAGGAAGATTCTAGCTTTGTCTTTTTTTGAAGAATTGGTTGAAATACTTGAAAGTTAAACTTTGAAGCAGGTGACTATAGCTGATTAAAAGTTTTCTTCAAAACCTCAGTTGTCCAAAATATTTATTCTTCCTGTTTTGGCTGCTAAGTACTAACAATGAGATTTTGTTTATGGTTGTGCATCAGAATGGGTAATGAACTATTTTATCTAGATAAAAAAAAAATTAAATAATTATTTTTCTTGTTAAGTGTTTTATCTGGATAAAAAAAAAATTTAAAAAATTATTTTTCTTGCTAAGTGGACTTCAGAAAAGGGAGTGCATAAGGGTTTTGTAGCATCCCATACCCCTGAAACTGGATGACAATGCATTTATCCTTGGCCTAATGAATCAAACAGTGTTTATGGTGTATTGGTTTGGGAGGTGTGGGCTGGGGTCTGACTGGCAGGGAAGCACATCCCTTGGCAAGGACCAGTGGGTCCTGGTGGACTGAAACATAAAAACCTGGAGTGAGAGCCTGCACAATGGTCAGTACCTGACATGCTTGCCCTGTGATCAGCGGCTCAGGGAGCAGGACTTGACCAGCCTGGGGAAGGGAAGACTTTGGGAGACTTGACAGCATCTCCAGTATTTGTGAGGAGATGGAGCCAGGCTCTGCACAGGGCTTCACAGCTGGAGGTTGAGAGGTATCATGCACAAGCTGAAATGAGAGTTTCAGACTCGATGTAAAGAGAAAAAAAAATCATTTTGAGGATAACAGAGTATTGGAAGAGGTTGCCCAAAATCCTTGATGGTTTTTAAGACCTAAGTGAAGAAAAGCTCCAAGCAAGAAGTCCCTCAATTTGGTGTGGCCTGTACTTCGAGCAGAGGTTGGATTTAGAGATCTCCTGATGTTGTTTCCAACATGAATGATCCTAGGGTTGTACAAGGTGAATAGGCAGCAAAGATCAATTTGATCCTGCTTGCACTGTTGTAGAGAAAGAGTTCTGGAAGAGTGGCATTGCCTCAGCCTTTGCCTGGCAGGCCCCTGCAGTGGGAGAACGAAGCACTTGTTTCACATCCAGGATAACCATCTCTGCTCTGCTGGGAAGGAGTTTGCTCTCAAATGGGAGTGAGCTGGTCACTGTGACCTGTCTAGACCATGGTGATTAAATACGGCTGTCTGGATCCCTCTGCCTTTGTAGATGCACATTAACTCAAGACGTCCTAAAACAAACGATTTTTGCTTAGCTCCATGTAACCTTGCTGTAAGGGATTTCTAAAATGGAGCCCATCAGTTTGGTTTGGCAGTTGTTACAGTGCAGAAAATAAGTGTGTAAAGACCTTATTTGAAACCTCAATCTGGAATAGGTGTCACTGGTACCCATTAGCTTTTCATATCTGTGACTTGGCTGTTGCTTCTATAATTGAGTTTTAGAGTTTCTTCTTTCTTTCTTCAGAATTCCATCCACATGATAATTCAGTGTTTATTCTCTATAGTACTCTTTAAAGAAATTCATCCAAAGGAAGGTAGTTCAAACATCAGAATTTCCTAGAAGCCATGTTGCTTTTGATACATAGAAAAACAAATCACAGTAGCAGCACAAATTTGGAGCTGTAAAGTAGTTTTCCTAGAAAATAAAACTTCATTGTGCACAGCATTCTTGGAAGAAGGTTTTTGAAGGAAGCTTTTAACTTTAGTAGATGTTAATTACTGCATTCTGCATTTCTTCTTCCTCTGTAGTTTGATGCCATTTGCTGGTTGAATGAACTGAGAAAAGTGCCCATGTGTGAGAGGAATGGGGAGTGTGGTGAACTTCAAAATCATATATTGAATAATTCAATACTTTTCAAAGTCCTAGTTCCAACCTAAACCTTTGTGCTATGTAATGGTACCCGAAATGTTCATGTATTGTAGGATGTTTTGGATTCTATATTTAAGACACTAGAAAAGGACGTGATTTTCAGAGGATGGATGTTACAGTTATGACAATGAAGCCCTTTAAAATGTCATGTGCCCAAGCCCCTCCCCCAATCACCATCTGTGTTGTAATAAATTAAGACTTGACTGCTTAGTGCAGTCTGAGAATAGGAAGTGTGAGAATCATCATGGTAGTGATTCAGATCATTACTACAAGAGAGTGGCCTAATCAAATTGCTTTGTTGGGCAGGAAAGGACAGGACCTAAAAACTAAAATGGAAAACGACTCCTGATTGTCTTCCAAAACCCAAGATTTCACTGTCGTTAACACCTGCTCCAAACATTGAAAGGAGTAGTAGTTTAAAAGAAAGTATCACCACCTTTATATCTTAGTACATGTCAAAGACACTTTTTTATTCTTACTGAAGTATTTTGTAATCACATCAATTTATTAATCAGAAGTAATTAGCTTTTCCAGTTTTAGAGACACTAGTCACAGAGGTCACATATCCCAGAGAATATGGACCAGGACTTCTTCCATATGGCAAAAACATGGTGCTGCCTTTGTAGAAATGGTGCTTTCCATGTGTTCTTTTGTATTAGTTAATAGAAACCCTCCTTGAAAGAAAAAGGATACTCATCAAAGAATGTTTTATGAAACAGGAAAAGAAAACTCATAAACCCTGTTGGATTCCAAGAGTTATTACATTTTACATCATATACAGTTTATTTTTCCAGATGCCACAGTTAAAAATAATGTATTTTTAATATTACTTGAAGGATTCTACAGATTCATAATAGCACGTGACGTGTTAATATCCTCTCTGACATCCTACTGGTCATATCCAACTGTGATAAACAGTTGTATGTGCTATAAAAGTGACATCTATTATAACAATAAGGATAATGCAAAAGGATACAAACAATCTCTTAAATTTGTAAAGACTGTTACAAATCTTGAATGTTAATTTGGAGAAAAAGTACATGCTGATGCTAAGTTTATGCCTTCAGTTAATAGTCATTTATTCCTTCAGGAAAAAAAAATCAAGTAGCTATACTTTAAATGAATTTAATGAACTGCAAAGACTGACATTTTCACTGTAAAAGTCACACTTCATTTAATGAAGTAGTTAAATATTGATGCTATATTAAAATACAGGCTGAATAAAAACGACAATATAGTTTTCAAAATAAGAATTTGAGCTGTGTTTTTTCTTGTTATATTGAAAATTTCATGAACTGAGAAAAGGGAAATACAACAGAATATCTCCATAATAAACTCAAGGCCTTTTGTTGAAATAACGTTACAGTTGAAAGACCCAAACCTGTAAAAGCAAGGAAATCAAGTCTCACCATACTCTTAACTCAGCATCTTTATGCTTAAACACTGAATGTTTAAATGAATAGAACTAACAGTATTTTCTAAAATTTTCAAAAATTCTTGGAAACAAAGACATATATGTCTGTGCTACAGGTGTCACATAAAAGGCCTAGCCATGTGTTTACCCAGGATCAATAGTTATATCATTATATTGTTTGATCTTAATTCAAAGTAATTGTGTTTTAAGTGCTATGATTTTGATGGCAATATTCTGGCAAAACTATGTTGCCTGTGTTGTGGCTTCCACACGTTTCAGTTGAGATAGTTTGAATTTTTAACTTAATTTTTATACCTGCACTTTCACCATAACATTAAGAGTGGATGAAGGAATATTGCTGACAAACATGGCTGACGTGTTTCCCAGCTCCTGCACTTATATAATGGAAAGGGAAAAAGAAAACAAGAATGAATCTTACCATAGGTGTGAAAGGGACCAATGATTGAGTGATGGTATGATTGTCTTCACTTTGATGGATTGAATTATGTTGTAATGTACTTCATAAAGCTGGACCAATTCTGACATCAAGCTTCTGTGTATAGTAGAACACTGAGGATGACATCTTTGGCTCATTGAAGTCAGTGACAAAACTCACATTAATTTCAGCCGCCTGTAATTTCATTCTCAGTAGCTGACTTATAAAACAATGGCAAATTGATTTAGTACATTTTTTTTTCCCCTTGGGAAAGAGCTCTACTCCATGTGAAATGATTTGTCTTTTGACTTTCATGCTCTCACTCTGAAAATATGAATTTTAATTCAGGGTAAATGCAGCCTGATTTCCTTCCCATACCTATGAGCATGTAAACACCAAAGGTGATAAAAGAAAGAGGAGCTATTTTGGAAGTGGTAGGTCGTATGTATAGTTATATACCCAATTGCTATTTGAAACTGATAATGAGGAAGGTAGTTTTCCAGTGGACAACTGTTGAATTCTTTCTGTGACTAGCAGCTATCAGACGTGGTCTCTACATGTGTTAGTGAAAATCTGGTTTTGTGTGTTCGGGGTGTTTTGTGTGTTTGGGGAAAATTTAGGTGTTTGGGGTTTTTTTTTCTGCTTACATGCAAACAATCTTTTCCTTAAAGCAAAAGCAAAGAAAACATTGGAATCTGACGAACTAGTTACATAAATGTATTTGTATTGGGAATACATGCTGTATTTGTGTTTATGATAGTGATCTTCAAAATTCTTCATAAGATGCTAAATCAGCATTTGTTTTTACAGTTATGTGATGTGGTATTTTGGCACAGCAGGCTCTGAAACATGAGCTACCTAATAGAACATAAAATGTTGTAGGCTATTACATAAAATCAGTGAAATTTACCTAGCATTAATAGAGCATTGAGAATTTCTTCCTCCTCTAGACATCCTTCCAGAAAAAGGAAGGAAATGGATGTCAAATACGTGTTTATGCTCTTCATTGTCCTTCAGTAGTTCAAGTTCTGCAATAGCTGTGGCTCTTGGTGGCTCATCTGCTTTCTGCCTAAGGCAATGCTCCTAAGGAATAGAAAAGGGTGAAGCACAGCCCCAAAGAGGAACCTTTGGTGACATGTTTAGGAATCTGTGTCCTGATGTAGGTAAATCTTCAATGGAAGAATTGTAAAAGGTACTGGAGAAGGTATTTGTATACTGCAGAAATTCAGTAGTTATGTATTAGAATCGTAGTAAAACTGTGGCAGTGCTGCTGTCTTTAACAGTTGTGTGGGGAAAATGTTTTATTAAACACTAATTTCACCAGTTATTTAAGAAGTAGCTGGCTTTGCACACATTAATCTCTTTTTCTTTTTAATTCAAGGTTGATGGGCTAGGTCTTACACATTGTATTTATGAATAGGGCACTCAATAACTATGCAAAATATCTATTTCTCTCATGGGAATCTGTGCTTTGATATATTCTGATCCTTATTAAATTTAAACAGGATCAAATTTATACAGCTTTGGCAGAGATTTATTAAAATACACTGAGTGGACAGCTTGTGGGAGTGCAGTGTGCTGTAATAACATATGCCTCTTACCAGAGAATAGTAATTATTGAGAATCAAATAAATCTGTAGGAGGTTAAGTATATATGGAAAAGATATCAATTGTAGTTTTCTACAACCAGACATGAGTACTGTCTGAAGATTTGTTGCTGTATAAAGAAGTGAACCACCCTTATAAAACCCTAAATATTCAAAATGTCATTTACCAACAAAGCTAATGTTCATCCAGTCTTCAAAAAATGTTAATGACATTTGCTCAGTAGTATTAAATTCATTATTTAATGCTCTTCATCTGCATAAGCAGCTATTCACATTTATACCAAAGATTTATTAAAGGTAATTGAAAACTGTTTGTTACAAAGTTCTGTAAATTTCTTTTTGTAATCATCATGTCCTTGGAAAAGAAAATACAGAATAATGGTTGCAGATTAAATAAAGAAAAAATAAAGTTAAAATATGTTATATCATGTCTTTCATTCATCCAGAGTTCAGTACTGGTTTGTTTAAGATTAGATTTAAATTATTGTATGTGATAATTTTACTAGGCTGAGAATGGAAAAGTTGATAGGTGTGCCAGGAAGAGGAGTAACTTCTGGCATAGCTTTGGGTCTGATGAAGCTCCTGTTTTTTTGTGATAAAATTCTTTGGAATTTCAAAGCCTGAGATGTAAAAGTGGTGATTTTTCTCACTAAACATTGAAAAAAGACAAACCAACCATCGGTGGGTAGGTATGAGGGCAAAACCAAATACTCTGTCTATATTCACTGCTGCTGTGAAAAAGATTCCTATTTGAGGTTAAAGACAGGAGAATTTGGTGGAATGCATCCTAGTTTGTGAGTCGTGGGGAGGTTGTGCACTGCTCTCGAAAACACAGCAGGCAAGGGGCTCGGGTCTTTTGTGGTTTAGTTCTTCCAAACAAATTTCCTTTGGAAGGGCAGAAAAGAGTTTCTTTGATATCCCCCTGGTTCCTTCAGTTACACGCGGAGTTTGCTACCTTGTTGTCCATCAGTCTTCTGTACTGATTAATTCCATCTAAAATAGGTTTGCTTTTGAAGCAGTAGTGGAAAATCTGTAGGTTTTGGCTGTAGTAATTTGTAATAAGCCATTATCCTGATTTTTATGGGTTAGGGATGTTTGAAAGTCAGCAGTATCCAAATAGACAGTTCTGGCTGTGCATGAGTGTGATGCAGCACTAAAGCGACCTTCGGGCTCTGGGCTTTGCTAGCGATGGTTTAAGGGAATAGAACTTCATTTGGGGTATTCTACTTCCATTTCTCCCTGTGGCATGAAAGATACGGAGTAATTTCAGCAGGAAATGTATTTCTCAGGGCTTATTGTGTTAAGACAGTGACTTTTTTTAAGAAAATGCATTTAGATAGAGATTAAATTTGATTTAAAACTACTACCATCAGAATTCCTCTGCATTTTATTATGAACATCTAGTGAAAGCTGTCTAGTTTCTTGGTAAGAAATTTAGAAGATATTAATTTTGGTAAAACTTTTTGTAAGTATTTATGCTTGAACAATTGTAGGTTTTTTAAAAAAATCCACATCACATTGATGTGGATGTGATATAAATCTAGCTCACTCCTTATCAAATTCATGGTGGTTCTTTTATTAGTCTTTTGTCCTGTTCTTCTTTCATCCTGTGTTTCCAAATGGAGTTCAAGATTTTTCTAAATAAACTCATGAAACCCGATTACTTCAAACTAGGAAGTGTATTTTCTTAAAATAACACATGTTCTGTTTCTGTCCTTTACTATAGGAGAAGAAACACTGTGTGTTTGTTAAAATAAAAGTCAGGGCATTTGGGTTCCAATCGCATTTCAGTTACCACATGGCTGTGTGACCTTGGGCATTGTTTGTGGTGCCTGTCCCTCACTGACTTGTTCTGTGAAAGTGGAGATGATGCTGATGATCTATAGGGACCTCCTGGTAGTGCTCTGAAGCTCAGTTCCTGGCTGTTGTGTTGGGCTCTGCAGGCATTTCTACACTTTCATGCGTATAGTAACTGTGCATAATATATTTTGGCACAGATGAGGTATATATGTATATGTGGTGCGTATCAGCAGATTTCACCACAATCCTGTACAATTATAGTTCACAACAATGAGGCATCTTTTGACACTACCAAGATTTTTGTTTCCGTTTGTGATTATAGTACAGTAAAGGTGTAAGAAGTAGGATCAAATTCTTTTTCTTAAATCCGCAAGTGTTTTGACTCAGAACATTTATTTCTGTGGAAAATTTTCATGTTTAAGTCTGTATGGAGTCAAGAAATTGTGAGAGAAAACTGGGAATCAGATGTGATGCAGCCCTAAGAAAATGTTCATCTTGTCTGTTAAATATTTATAGGTCATGCTCTTCATTGTCTAAGCCAATTAAAGAAAACACAATGTTTTGCAACTGAGTCCTGTTGTGTTTTCTTTGAAATATACTAATTTCCTTGGGTGCAGTGTAGATTAAGATTTTTTTGCCTATAAACAGACATAAGACAGTTTCTATCTTAAACACAGGAAATTTATTGTTATAAAAGATAGCTTTATTTGTTAATGGAGAGTGGCCACATTACACTGGTTTGTATTTACTTTTATTAAATCTGATATGTGATACAAAAAATTTTAAATATTCCAAGGTTTAAACTCTTTTATAAGGACACTCACCTTTTGAAATTATTTCCGCTTTTAATGTCTCAAATCAAACGTATAGAGACAAGCTATTAGGCTATGAATTTATTCATTCATCACAGTAAATCAGGTTGGCATGGTGGCTTATAGAAGATCTTCATCTATATTGGTATCTTCAGGGTCAAATAGTCATATTGCTTCTTACTTTGAATTGTTGCTACTGGCTATATGCTACAGGCCCTGATAGAGGGGAAGATTCGTGATTGTATTGAGGGGATTATTAAGGATTTAAAAAAATGTACTTTGGTATTTTTAAATAAAATTTCTCTTGACTGCAATAGTTAGATGTTTTGTATAATGCAACAATAAAATTTGTTTGGAGATGTAAAACCATTTTTGTAATTTATGTATGTCGTGGGTTTGTGTATGTTCTACGAAGACAGTGTAAGCTAAAGGCAATAGCCTTGTGCTGTTGGAAGACAGCTAAATAATTGTTCTGAAATGTCAGTGGCTGTGACATTCTAAAAACACTGACTTTCTCTTGAGTGATGTCTATTTCATCTCAGATTCACAATGATTAATTAATAATGCTGAGCTAGTGAAAGTTTTAATTTGAAGATAACATATGAGGTACAAGATATTAATTGCTCCGAAGATAACATGCTAATTAAAAGGTTTACGCACAGTCATCTAAGGTTAACTGTGTGTTGAAATACTTGGAATAGAAACCTAATTATAATCTCGTATCTGAATGCTGCATTTTTTGCAAAGGTAGCATCTTTTGTGCTTTATGATTTGCTTTTCCCGGAAAAGAATTCTTTGTGCAATGTTCCTTTTGCAATGGAAGTAGTTCAAAAAGGAAACAGGCAATGTAAGCCAAGGATTTAGAGAAGTATAAATAGTTCTGTGTTGAGTCTTAGTTCCAAATGCAGTTGGGAAGATTGTCTCCAAACAAATAAAATCAGTTCGAAGAGAAAACACAAACTTCTCACATCTTTAAAACAAGGGAGTTATTTTACCTGTTAGAATCTTCATATTTAGATAGAGGAGTCTGTCTGGAGTCTGTCTCCTGGGCCAAGCTCTGTCTCTTTCTCTTAGCAAAAAAGGGAAGGAGAAAAATGCAACTCCTGTGTCTCTCCTATGATTTTTTCTGTTGCAGTGCAATTTTCCAGCACAGCAGTTTCTACCGTTCCTTCCTCTGTCCTCGGCAACCTTTTGAAAGTCTCAGTGTCACCTTGTCCAGCTCACAGGAGTGAAGGGAAAGTTCCTGGTCCTGGCAAGCTTCGGCTTTCATCTGCAGGAAGGTAGCACGTCAGAGCTGGTCCTGGCTCAAGGAGAGCCACTTGTGCCAGGAGTGACATAAATAGATAACACATGTCATGCAAGTGTCATGGCTTAAGATACCAACACTATCTCACACTGAACGTGCACGACGTTTTATGTGTTCTCCTTGCAGGGCTATGCAGTGGAAACAGACCTTTTTGTTCTTCCTAGATTAAAATAAAGCCAACAACTTCACACCAGAGTAAAACTAAGTGGTAGCGAAGTGAGTTTGGAATTCTTACCTGCATAAAGTAATGGCTCTGGACACTGACTGTGATCTCACACCAGTGTTAACATTCATTCTTTGTTGGCTCGAAGGGAGCAGTCATTCTTAAGCTCTATAAACTATTTATAACATTCACTAACTCAAACTGCAGAGGTAGTATCACTTTTATTGTAAATCATCAAGGTGAATAATGGAAAAAAGTCTCTGTCCAACTGAATTAAGCAAATATTTAAAGAACGTAAATCTTCAGTCTTGGCTTTCTCCAGTGCTACCATGGGCAGCAGCAGCAATTGCTGCTCTGTGCATATATATGTGTATGGGAAGGTATTTAATTGCACATGAATACTGCATGTACAGCTAAAATAGCCTCATAACCTTAATATTCTGCATTGCACAGTCATCCTTGTATTAAGGAAAAAAAAAGAAAACTTACTAGAGTCAGACAAATCAGTTACCACAATAAAATCCATCAGTTGCTTCTTATGAGTGCTGATTCTGTAGGGCAAGAACTAATTAACCAAATAATTTTTCTGCCATCTAGAAACCTAAATGGTTTAGAAGTTCATATCCTAGTGTGTTGGACTGAAGCCTAAAGAGAAATTGTCTAAATCCAAAAGTATGAGCTTTAAAATTCTCTGCTTCAGTGTTCTTTTCCTTTAAGTCCATAGGAACCTGTAATTTTTCTCAAAAGTCTTTACACTTAGAAAAAGTTTCTGTGCTCTACAGGTAGCCAGCAATGCCACCATTTATCCTTATCCTTAGAGATTTTGCTGCTTTTGGCTTATTCGCTTTGCCTTTGGAACCACAGTCCTTTAAGTTTTTCTACTTACATTTTAGCATTACCTAAAATCCGTATCCTGTGATGTTAGAAATGTTACTGTGTTCATTAACTGCTCAGGGCCAAGAGTTACAGAGAACTTAAGTAACTTGATCAAGGTCATGCAGACTCAGGTGGCAGAACCAGGAATTCCTTAGCTGTAATTCCATCCTTCCTCTCCTAGAGAGTGTTTCTTAGCAAGATGTAGAAATCTGCAGGTAGCTCCATTGAGACTGTTAAGTGTGTATCAGTGGCTTCCAGGGAAGAAATTAAAAAGCTGCCTTGGACTGTAATCAGTAAAAGTCCCCAGGCTGGTTACAGTTCCCTGGGCTCAGGAGATTGCACTGAGGTGTTAAAACTATTTCCCCCTGTCCCTTGGCACGGGTTGGGGTTTTGCTGGGTTACCCCATTTGTGTCTCTGAAGCCTCTCTAACTCTTCAGGGAATTGTGTTCAAGAAATAAATAAAAGAATCTGTCTTCCAAGAGTAGTGATTCCAAATCAGTCCTAACAGATGTGAGAGTACTTCTTGTGCCAGAAAAATTAAAAATGCACAGGAATATGTTCCTGTTGGTTATTGCTTAGGGATATAAAGACTTTCAGATATGATTTTAACTTAAATGGCACTTACCATTGTTAAAAGAAAATAAGCTCAAAATGAGCACACATAGACATAGAGATTCAAATTAGCAAAATTATGTAGGGTTTCTCATAGGATATTTGTACTTTTAGTAAAGTGCATTTACTTGGACTGGACATTTTTTAGCTGCTCTTAGTATTCTTTTTCTCTTCTGCTTTCAAGAACAGACCTTAGCATCTAATAAGTTGCAAATTCATTTCCTCCAAAATAAAAAGAGAGCTGAACAACCATTTTTTTGTTGAAGCAGTAAAAGACAAAGATATTACCCTTTGAAAATCAAGTCTGTAGTTTGTTTTTTTTTTCTTATGTAGACTTCAAAATGTACTAAGCCCTATTAGAAAAGGTAATGTTTGTGAATGTTTTCCTGAAAAAATAAGTGTGTTTTTTACTTCACATTGCATTAAATTAATTTCTTGGCATTCAAAATACAAAGGAGCTTATTTGTAGCATCTAGACTTTTTCAAATAATCCATAATTCATAATCAATGACATCTTGAGCATTTTCAGCCTGGAGATGTCTGGGTATCAAAAGCTTGATATGGTTGGTGCTTCAGTTCACCAAATGCCTTGGTTTTCCATCACTCACATTGATTTGTTGGGGTTTTTTTTAACAGAGTGGTTCTAAGTAAGAAAGATCCTCTTCTGTAGACTGTACTTACCATCTTCACTACAGAAATGAGTGTAATGACTTTTGGAACAGAATGCTGGAAGTTCTTATTTGTGTGGAATGGGCTGAATTGTCCTATCCCATTGAGCAAGTGATGGTGAACACATTGTCTAGTGGTGTGACAAATTCCCGGCTTTGAAAATAGAGCTTTTAGGGCAGTTTACTTGATTGTAGTAACAGCAGAAATCAAGACAGTTACTTAACAGCTCAGTCTTTCAGTATTTCACAGAGGTTATTATTTTAGAGTCATTACCCCAGAGATCATTATTTAATTGTAGCAGAGGTTCACATTGGAAAATCTGGGAGATGATGCTTCAAAGAGTTACTGTCTTGGCAAGTCATAAACAGGTGTTTTGGTTCAAAGCTGGCAGTTGTGCTGCACGAAGACACCAGTCTAATTGCCTGTTAACAGAATATTCAAGGGACAAAGGACCTTTTCTAGCAGTTTTTGATCAGCTCCCTCTAAAGGGAAGTGCTGTTATGAGTATTACTGAAAACAGTATGTCAGTGACAGCCCTGGAAATGATCACCAGCAACTCCTAGCACGGCATGTCATGTCAGGAGTATTACAGCCGGTGTAGAAAGTGTTTGGTAGGAAAAAATCTATCTGAGAACAGTTTAAACAAGCTGTAGCAAGAGCTAAGGCGGATTAAGCTACTGCAATAAATGAGGAGGAGATGCTCAGTGAAATTATATCCTGAGGACAACTTGGTTCCGATGCAAATATATTACCACCTCTAAAGGGAAGCAGTGTGGGGTTTTTAAAATTTTTTTTAAGTGTAATAAACATTTGGCTTAACTAACTGGTTTGGCGATTCAAGGCTGATTATTGGGGAGGAAAAGGAACATGAATTTTTAAGTCTCCTTGTTAGAACTCAGCAGTGTAGACAGAAGGTGTGTACATGAAATACATCATCATTGCTACTCTTGGGGATTGCAACAATGCCTACCTGCAAGCAGTTGAAATAGTGGACAAACAATTGTCAAAATCTGGATTCTCTGAGCCATACCTGTGAATGAGAGTGATGCAGATGGGCTGAATTCACTCTTCTTCGTAGCCCAGGTTGTTCCAAGCATACTGAACATAAAACTTGGAAAGAATTCTCTCCTTTGCAGGAACTGGAAACATACTAGGTATAGCTCTCATGAAAGTCAATGACTTTCTAGGCACAATGCTATGAAAGTGCTTAAATTTTGAATGTGTCCATTGAAGTCTTTCCTTGCAAGCTTTTTTTATTGATGCACATTTCATAACTGATTGGGTTCAGTGTCATAATGCAGTATCACCGTATTTGTTAAAAGAGTCAATGTGTAAAAGGCCAATTTTGAAGAAGAGAAGGCTGTAGCTGTGCATACATAATGGTTTGAAAGTCCAAGACTGCATCATATGTGCAGTTTGTTCTGACAGAAGTTAGTATTCACTAGGTGATTAGTTTGCCTTCTTCCCTGAATGTGCTAGTTTTTCTTTCTAATGTTATAGTTACTATTAAATGCTTTCCTAGTCACCACTTCTGAAGCCCAGCTAGCATAGCAAGCAGCTCTGTAGTCCACTTTAGGTATAAATGAGTTTTCTGTGGTTTTTCTCAATGTCTGTTCGTGTATTGTAATGATAAAGAGGAAGAGAAAAGCCACGACAGCTTAGGATTTCTACTGAACGGTGCTTAAAACATTTTACAGAAGGGACAAGAAAACTTACTCTTTTATTCGTACTTGGTTTTTCTATTGCAATAGCTGTGTTGGGAGGTGACTTCAAGGATCTTAATTTTAATGTTTTCTCCAACAGTAAGAATTTATCTCTTTGAATTTTGTGGAATTATTGTAATAACTTCTCTCCTTGTCTAAAATTTCAAATTTTTGCCCCTGCTAACGAAAATGTCCATTAAAGTGTCACAAATATTTTAAATGCATATTCAGGCTGTTCTTGAAATCCTGCACATCATTTTCTTAACTAAGCCATTAGCATTGATATATACTGTTACTTTGCAAATCTTCACTTCAGCAATTTGTACATGTCGAATTTAACCACTGCACAATTCCTAGGAGTAGTAAAACCATCTGAGTTTAGTGCTGTCTATACACACAGCTCTCACTATCTCTTTTGACACTTGATAGCAATCATGCTGCTAGATATGTTTTTCACTGTATAATGCAGAACACAGGTCACCTATTCTAATCATGGCTTCTCAGAACACAAATCCATTAACCTGTAGTGATAACCCTGCTGCAAAGACTCGACACAAGCAGTGCTGCACTGTGAATGATAGAGTTCATGACTGAACCTGCATTTGAAGGGGCATTCTGAATAAAGTTAAGAAAGTAGCTTAGAAAAAAAAAGTTAATGAAATTTAAGATGAGTTGCCTGTGGTCAAGGCACAACTGCTTACTGAAGTTTCTACTCAGAGAAGGACTAATTCTGACTAGAATATCGTGCTAATGTGTGCATATCCTAACTCAATGTAGAATACTTTTACTTCATTTTCTGAATGTCTTTAGAAAATACTTTTACAGGTTGCTTCAGTGTCACTCAGTCTTGAAGAATTGAAGAGCCTCTCCATCACCAAGAGCCAGGGAATAATTCTGGCATGACAGATGATGGTGTTGGTAAAGCTGACATTATCATAGCACATCGTCATCACTTCAGATGAAACATTCCCCAGCACACATCAGCTAGAGGTGAAAATATGCTTCATTTCTTTGACTCTGGCTCTTGGAATGTCTGTTGTTTGCTTGGTTTTTTTCCCTCTCAACTCCAACTTATAGGAATTTTCCCTATGTACATATGTATGGCTTCTTGAAAGTAGATTAACTGATTGCTTTTTTTCTTAGGTCTTCAGAGACCTAAGGATAGTTTCCCTGGCATACCGTAGACTTTCATGTACATTGTATCTCTTGCTATACATGGGAGCTGTGTTGAGATCTCTCTCACTTTTGTTTTTTTTTAACGAGTTCTTTGAAAACTGCCTCAGGCCTCTCTTTTTCACTGTTTAGTGTTTTGATTTTTCTAGCTCCCAACCTTGGCAAAACAATTGTTTTAATCTTGTCACTATCAGACCTCCTTCAGGAACTGATTACAGTAAAATATTGAAAAGTCATTGTCATCCTGTAAACAGAGACTCCATTTAAAGCAGTTTGTTTCATTATTAACTTGATATTAATCTTTTGGAGAAAGTCACCTCAGACAAAGAGAATTGTCAGATAATGGACTTGTGGGTGATTTTGAGAACCATTGGATCTACAAGCTCATCTTTCCAAGTTGCTTTGTGTTGAGAATCAACTCTCTGCAGCAGTTACAGACTGACCCACTTGTGAAAATCCCTTGTGAAGATCTCTGTCATCACAGAGACATTTGTTCATTCTTGAGAATAATCTGGTTATTCAGAGAAAATGACCAAGGCCATGTCATCAGTGACGGAAATGTGACAAACTTTGAGCTTGGAATTGATGCAGAGCAACTGAAATCATCAGCATCTCAGGCAAGCAAGACAGAGCCCATCCCGTTTTTTTCTTTCTGAAGAGAGGGTCAGTGTGTGTTGATAAAAGCATTTGCAGTCACAGATGATAAGGCAAGTAATACCAGTACAATGTAATACTGGCTCAGGTGAAACCTAATGCCACTGATGGCTTTCTTGTGAATTGTCTGTGTCTCAGAAAAGCCTGGTGAAGGTCTTGCCAGGGATTGTTGTGCAATTGCTTTAATGCTGGTGTAGGAACATGTAATAGTGGTTGCAAAGAAGCTGAGATCAGAGCATTCCAGCTTTGACTCAAGCATTCCTTATATTGTGCATGGAAGCACAACCCTTATCGGCAATTAGTTACTACCTGTAATGTGTTCTGTGGTAAAGAAATTAAAATGTATCTACCATAAATACACCTATACGAGGTGTTAATTTTAAATGGTACATCTCTCAGTAGTTTTTCTTGTCCATACTTTTGGGAATATTTTCAGGTTTTCAGCAAAGTTTCTGATACTTGCACAACCCATTGATATGACAGAGAATAAAATGTTTGATTCCTCTTAAAAAGAAAAGTAAAAATTTTAGTGGTGTAAATCCAGCTTAGCATGACTGAAGTACCTGTCCATGAAAGGACTCTATTTGGTTTGTAAAAAAGTCATGTCTGTTCATGTTTTGGTGATCACAGTGAAATCCATCTCAAACCTGTATCAGGAGTACCTATTTTCTGTTTGATTCTGCAGTCTTTACTTGAATTCAGCAGTGTTTTCCTGGATGAGTAAGTCCCTGGTGTGCTTAGCAGCTGCATGGAACCACTCATGTAAGACCTGATCAACATGAAAAAGGGTTGAAGAACTTACTGCCTAAAAGAAATCTATGTGGGTATATTTTAATTGCTACATTACCATGACAGTCTACAATATTTATAATTCTAAAGACTTCTTTGAAAGAAGAAGGATAAGCGGATTGTACGCAATAGAAAAGGAGTCAATACATCAGATGCTTGTCAGATAAACATTGCAGAACTACCCTAATGGAGGTATTGCAATTGCATGAATGTCTGAGATAGTTTTAATGTCAAAAGCTTAATGCCTTTTGGTGCTTTTAGCCTTTCTGATTTCCCTAAGTGATCATAAAGTTATGAAGTTTTTCAAGGAAGTCGCTAAAAATCCTGTTAGGAGCTTTTTATTACACTGGCGAATTCATGTTGAATTGGTATTCATTTTCACTATTACAAAATAATCAAATTTGTGCTGTTACTGTTGAAAAAGAAAATAACAGGGATGTAATGTAACACTGCTAATGTGATGAAGCATTCTTACTCTGCTGGGTAAAGGATGCTCTGGCTGCCTGTTCCAGCTTTCTTCAAGCAGTGATTGAGGGGGCAAGTGGAGGGCATTCTGTTTGTGGCAGGAGGTTACACACATTCTGATTTGAATGTGTAATTGTGTTTTGATGGCTGAAAGGGTGATGGCTTTGCCCACTTGTGCTTCCTGCCAGGCTGTGGTTTGGTTCTGGGCTGTAAGGACACGACTGTTGCTGCCATCACACATCCAATGCTGCGATCTCCTGCTTTAGTCATGATGAGCATCTCATGGTTCTCTCTCCAGAAGAAATGGCTCATATATTCTTCTTTGTTCATCCGAGGTTTTTTCCAAAAGGGAATAAAGCTTCTGGAGTGCGTTGTTAAAAAGTACAAGCAGCCACCTAAAGGTTCAGATCTGACAGGGATGTTAGGAGGCAGGTCAAGTGACTGCCTAATGAAGATGAATGGAGAAAATTGCTGGTACAAGAATCACGTGGTGGGCGCTTAGCCCAGGTTGGTGAAAGTGTGATGGAATCTCACAGCTTCATTTATCAGTGTCATATTTGGGCTAAAAGTGAGCAGTATTGTTCTCATTTCTTCCAGATGGATAGGTCAACTTTAATATTTATTGCTCTTGTAGAACATTTGTTTGATGTATTTCCATTAGCTAGGCAATAATAGAAAAGCAGTGGAGAGAAACATAAAACAGCTCCCTTCCTCTTCAGCTGAAATATGGCATACCCTAATGTGTAAATATTTCTGAGACTGCCACAGATTTTTAAATTTTTTTATTTATTTGATGACATGATCACATATATTGAGGAGTTTTTAAAAAATAATAGAAAAATCATTCTGAGGAAATACAAAATATTTGACTTTTGGTTGTGATTGTTAATCTTTAAACTTTCTGTGAGCTTATAGAGCCTTTCAGGAGAGGCTTTTGCTTAAGAATGTCAATGAGGGGGAGAGAGAGAGAGAAGGCACAATAACACTGTATTTGAAGGACTATTATAAGTCTGGAAGTATTCTAGCAAAATCAACTTAAAATATTGGATTTCTAAAATGGAATATAAAGATGTTTATTTCTGTCATCTTTTTTTTCTTAATTTCTGTTGTTGCTAATTACTTTCTCTATGATTGGAGAAAACTACCTAGTCTGGGTTGGTGTAGAATTTAAAATGAGTAAGGGATATAACCATTACAAAATGGTGGCTTGTAGCTGATAGTGGTACCCTGTGGTTACTGTTTATGAACTGTTTTTTTTTTCGATTTATAGGAATCGGGTTCAAGGTGTTTGACATATATTATTTTATACTGTGGAAGGAAACGTAGCTGTTTGTGAAGCAGGTGTTGTGTTAAGTGCAGTGCAAACATCCTAGCCATATGTTTCTATAATTTAAATTAATTTGGTACAGTCATACTGTTAATCTTTAGTGACTTGTTGATTGGCATTTTGCAGACATATTTCTGGAAGGCACCCAATACCATTTTCTGTAGCCTTTCTGGCAGTAGCAGAGAGTAACATTTCCACAAATTGGAATCTTGTACAGCTCTGGGAAAGGAGCCAAGATTTAAATTAGACAATAACCTCTGCTCTGTATATAGCTTCTATTCTTCAGCTATAGGGAAAGTGATTTGTTTAATACAGTCAGCTCTGTAGCATATAATAGACTGATATATGAGTCACTCCTTGGCAATGTGTGTTTCTTAAATTTATATAGATTGAACAACTAGTTGGTAATGTACTTAGTTACAGTTGTGCAAACAATAACTATTAGCAGAGCTGAACAGACCTAGAAAAATTGTGTTTGCTTGGTGTTTGCTGAGGATTCTGCAGAACTGTTGGATTTTAGAACAATCCTTCTCTTCAGATGCGGAGGATACAATTTCATAATCATGAGTATTCTTTGTGCTTTGGAAAATCAATAATAAAGCTTTTACATCAAAATTTAGTATTTTTTATGTTTCGTATATGGACATGTGTCCTTTAAAAAGGAAACTTAGCATCAGTCTGTGTTACAGCTACGTAATTACATTGCAGCTCTTTTTGTTTTGCCCTTGTGGATTTTTTTCTCTCTTCATGTAAAAATCTGTTGCTGTCAATTGATACCTGTGAATGCAAAGAATTCTTTTCTTTCCAAACAGTAAGAATCTTTTCTTAAAAGGAGAACTCTTTACACCATTCAGTTCATGTTTATTAAAAAGCTTAAAATCTTTAGAGCAAATCTCACTTTTTGTCCAACAGAAAATTGATTTTGCTAACAAAAATGGTGTGGGCCTGAAAGACAATATTCAGAAATATGCAAATAAGTAGAGATAGAAATCTGTTTGAGCAGCTGAACAAAGCAATCAAATTTTCCTCATTGAAAATTTATTTAGCTCTGCTGTGAACATTTTTGAACAAAATTATAAACTACTCTTAGTGAAATACTCCTTTTTATAGGAAAAAGGGGCATTCTTTTTAAGCAGAACTATTTTTAATACTCTACATTTTTCTGCCAGGTCTTATATTTACAAAATAAAGCACATTGTAAATATTGAACAATACACAGATATATTTCCTGACAGTTTATAGTACGCTGCATATTCTGGGTGGGTTCCAAGCAGTAGTTAGTATAAATGATATGCCAATCAAAATTATTTTTGCAACTATAACCTGTTATAATGCAGTCTCTTATCTGAAACATCAACGTGATTAAAGCCAGATCTCTTTTCTCAAGCTTTAACTGTTATATTAATTATTTCCCTTGTCCTGAACTAATCCTGCTTCTGGCCTGTAAGCTTCTTGCTAGTGCGTGACAGCAAAGTATAATTTTATGTAGAGGTTAAATAAATCTTAATAATCACTGCTTCCATTAGGTCATGTGCATTTCTTTTTCCTTAGTCAGGGCTCAGTTTTACACAGAATCTATGATGTACTTCAGTGAGTAAGTCAGATTTGTACATGTCCAGCATGTCCCTTCCAGGCCATCTCTCTAATGATTCAGCTTCGGTGTAAAAGCTGACTTATTTAAAAAAGTCCCCTGTAGGCAGTGAGACGAATACTTAAAATTTGACCATTTCTATTGGTAAATAAATGTGTGGTTTCACAGTGTGCCATGTTTGTCACTGGTATTGGTTCAAGGTGTTTCTTCATCTATTCTTCATTTCTGCCCCAGGTGAAAAAGAATCTTTAACTGTGTTTACCTCACCAAATTCTGTGTTTCATTTTTTGCAGTGGGACCTGAAAAAAGTTGTATCAGCATAAGCAAAGGTGTACTGAATTATAGAGCAAATAACTAAATAAGCAAGTGGGTGGAGGTTTGAAACATGATGCATGCTGAGATATTCTCTAGGACTTGAGGTCACTTAGCATCATTTCTTCTGGTGGCAGTGCTGACATCAGGACTTTGAATCACTCGAGTGTCTTTTAGTTTGGTTCCCACTGCTGCTGATATAACCATTTTCTTGTTATATGGCATATAACCGTTTTTTGGGAAGTAGGAAATTCATTGTTCATGATGACCATTCTAAATGTTGATGACTCTGTTTAGATGACCTGGGAACTTCTGGTGTGGGGAGTGTGTGAAATTGTCATTTTAAGATTTTGATAATAAAAAAATCTATTAATGAGGTTGAAGGGCTGTAACACAAGCTGAACACCATTCCATATCTTTGAAGGAAACAGAGATTACTGAGCCAGTAGCATGGGTTGTGCTTCTGAGGGGAGGAAGAGACTGGAAAGGGGCCTAAATTTCCCTAAATTTATGTTTATGAAGGAAAACATAGGAAGAGTGAACACTGTAGAAAGAGAATTTACAATGAGGAATGGTGGAAGGTTTGTACTCCTTAGTCCCTCTTTCACACGTACATGGTGTAAGAATATGACAAAAACTTTTTCCTTGTCTAAGAAGATGATATGTTTATATGTTGACATGAAAATTGATAAGCCTTTTATTTTTTTATAGTAGTTATTTTAGCTACAGCTGATACTCCATTTAGTGGAATATGGCACACAACCAGCACCACCGTCTGAATCAAATGGAGCAGCCTGATTTACGTTGGCAAATAACCCTTCAGTGTTTTTCTCTCTGGTAAATACCACAGCAGGTTTCTGTTCTTCCTAGGTAATTCTTATACAAATTATTGTTTGAATTTCCATTCGATGAGAGGCATGAGGGTTTGGGGGTTTGGTATGTAAACAGAAGCAGAGGGGGTTCTTACAATCAGTGCTTTGTCTGTAAGGTTGGACGAAGGCGAGGTTACAGCACTGAAGAGCTTCCTGTGTCACTTGGAATTGTCCTTGGTGGTCTCAGTGGTGCCAAGGAAGGTCCCACGTGGAAGTGTGTGAAGGGTTATCACAGCATGTTACCCAGAATTTCCCATGGATGTATGTGAGCTTGGACAAGGACAACTCTTCCATGTTTTGGAAAGGGAAAAACCATAAGATTGTGTGGGGGACAAAGGAAAGAGACCTCTTTGCTCTAAACCTCTTTACTCATGGCCTGAAATTATGAGATTAATTTAAATGTCATATTTGCTGTTACAAGCTGGCCATTTTTTCAAAATATGAAAAAATGGCATTTATATGGAAGTGCATAAAAATGTGTGGATTGAATTGTTACTAGATGCTCTCAAAATCATGTTTTACAAGATATTACAAAATATTATAAATGTTTTTCTTTAAATTCTGAATATTTTTCTTTTGCTCTGTTAATCTTTCTTCAAAACTTATTTTAATCTCACTTTTCTCTTACCAGCTTTCAGTTTATCTTTTCCTTGTCTATCTGATAAGCTAATTTTTATTATCCTGCTCTGATAATCATTGTCTTACTATACTTTTCTATGGGTCTTTATTCCACCCTTTCTCTGCTTCCTAGTATCCAGCACTTGTACAGCATTTTATACCACTTGTATATCTTTTTATTCCTCTTCAAACCAGACTATGTGTATTGTATCTGACAACTCACTTCTTCTATTAAAATACGTTTATTGTTCTTCACCAGTTTTGAAAATACAGTTGAACAACTTTGTTTTGATTAACAGAGGAAATCTCTTTCACTGGAAAACTGCTATAATTCCAGGGCAGATCAGGCAAGTAATTACAGGCAGAACTGTTAGTGTGAGGATGGCTTGGTTTTGGAGTTTTCTAAATCTAAAATCACTGGACAATAAAATATTGTCAGAAACTGTTCAAGATGCTTGTACAAATGAAGAGAAAGCAATTATTTATAATACTTTTTATTTTTTGCTGACATTATTTTCCCACCCTTTGTTAGTATTTTCCTCTTTTGGTGGCAAAAAGCTGCCAGAACATCAGGTGCTGTTGCCCTGTTCCTGCCTTCTCCATTACATTCACACTAACAGTGTGCAGCGTTTCCCAATTCAGGTAGAAAAAATGACTGAGAAACGTTATGGTGGAGCAGAATCACCCCAGTTTGGCAGGTGATGCAGCAACCAACCAAATGGATTCCTGTGATTTGTTCTTGCTGTGAACAGGCAGAGCAATCTGGATGTTTTGTGCTCCTTTGCATGGTTTTGCATCATTTCACTGGCTTACCAGAACTGGATGTGGGATTTGTAGTTCTGAACCCTTACGAAACTTTGATATCACAGAAGCATAATATGTCTGTGTTGTAAAACTTGGCTAAAGTTATTGTGTGATCCAAAATATAATATAGTAATGAAACAGCTGTAGCCCTGGGTATTTGGGGAACAAAACCCTGAATATACAGGACTTTGTGAAAGTGCCCTGACTCCAGGACTTTCTTCTGCTGCCCAAAGTTTTCTGATCTCTGAGGCATTTTCCATTTTAAAAGTGGGATGGAATGGTAAGGTTCAAGAAATAAAATAAAACGGAGAGAACTCCCAGGAGTTTGCAGCTAGATGTAGCAGGCGTCTGCCTGCCAGAAGCATTTGGTTATGGTGCAAAGTATTATTTGGTTCTTTCAGAGTGGTTTCTGTATCAAATATACTATCTCAGAGACACCCAAAGAAATGTTTTTGGTAGAGCTCAGGTCATGTCATCAGCTGACAAGCAAAAAGTGCTACATGGGTATAAGCTTGCGACTCTCCCCATTTGACCTCCAGTTATGAACTTGGCTTGGAATTAACAGGTATCCCTAGGAATATCTTGCATAGTTTCTGAACATTTAGACAAAGAAAGTTCATGAAGAAATTACAGCTTTTATACATCTACTGGTTATGATTACAATTCATGCATCTACTTTGAATTCATGCTAAAGCTACATCTGATCATTTTAAATTCAACTAAGAAGTATTCAACTTCTTGCACATCTTTGATATGAATAGCATGAGACTGAATTACCTCAGTCCACTAAAGTAGAAGAATATATTCAGAGTGTGAGTTGTGAGCTGTGGAACAGCTTGGCAGCAGAAATGCCACTAGGATCTGGTGTCTCTCATACTTCAAGAAAAGAAACGCAAGAATTTGCATGTATCAAAGCTCATGCTTGCTTACATCAAGACATGAAGGGTAGTACTTGACTGTTCAAGTGAGGTTTTATTACCATTTTTAGTTTTATATGTAAAAAAATTGTTTTTTCTATGGCGTCTGAAAATTATGAGAAGGAATTACTGGTGTGCTTTTTAATATGCACTTAATTCTAACACTAATTACTCATTAGTATTTTGACGCACCAATGCTGAAGATCACCTGAAGAATTGAGAGGCCTGGTTTTATGATGGTGCCAGGCATTTCCAGCCCTGCATGTGTGAGATGCTTAATAGAGAATCTCCATATTTTAACGTCAGGATTTTCCTAATGGGAAGGTTTGACTAAAACTTTGTTCATTTCATTTGTCATAAATGGAATTTGTTGTGTACCCTTTGTGTGTCCTCAGCTCTCAGCTGAACCTCAGGGGCTGCAACCAATATCAGAAGTAATTTCTGTGCCTACTTTCAAGAAGAAATACAGTGACCCAATTAAGTGAAGAAAATGCTAGACTGTAGGAATGGATGAAAATGCAATTAAAGTAGGTTACTCACCTACAAAATAAAGTTTCTGCTGCCCAAAATGTTGCCTTTAGGTTGGAATGAAACAGTGGGAAGCTAAAGATAGATAAATTAAGCTTGATTGGTCTCTGCGGCATAAATTAGGAATACAAACCACCATGAGGAATTATTCTACTCTTAAATTTAATTCTCCTGTACTGTTATTTCAGAGCATTGCATGCAATTCCATCTTGCATGTTTAAATAAAGTTAGGTGTCGCTGAATACTCTCCAGAGGCCTCCGTGCTGTGGGGCTTGTAATCATGCCCCAACTAAAAATAGCATAAATCCTCCAGATTTCAGGTTGATGTAAAATAAAGAAACAGGAGGAAGTGATGTGTTATGTGCTTGTTTACAAAATACATCTGTGATCTATGTTATATTAACACACCTAATTTTTCGAAACTGAAAAATGTCATTACCTGAGGAACATTCGAGGGTGACTGACATCAGCTCTGGCGCTGGGGCATTTCTGGGTGGCTTTCCTCAGTTTCTCACTGGAGTATGTGTGTAGTAAGAGCAGTTACATCCCACAGGCTGTCTTTGCAATAGGCTTGCTTTGTACAGCTTTGCACATGGTGAAGTAGTGTTAATGGAGACTTTAAAAAAATGCTATTTATCTATTTGGTTATGATTAGTGCTTCTAAAGTGGAAGGTATTTAATTTCATTAAAAAATGCAGGAACTCGTGGTATCAATATGGCTGAGAGTTGAGATATTTAAGATTTTATGCATGTACTGATTTTAGCCTGAAAGTATCTTGACTGATCCTCCATTATGATTATTATAAAATGTCTACATCTGCTTCACCCTTTCTCTATCAATTTTACATTTAAAACTTGATATAATTTGCTAGTGTAGTAGAGCTGATTCACGGTCTAGAATGGAATTTACAATTTTCACTGAAGTGAGTGAAATTTGATACAAGATTGTAAGAAAAGCTACTTATAGCCGCAATTGCAGTATAATCACATCACTTTAAATTCGTGTGCGAAAATGTTATAGTAATCTTGAATATATAGTGATGTAAAATTATTTCTTGGAATCCTAAGTATAAAATGCTGTCATTATGCTAAGAAATGCTTAGGTTCAATGCTTAGACAGTTTATATAAAATAAATGGGGGGGTAGACATGATTAACAGCTTGATTGTATGAATTTAATGCCTCGAAGAGGAAAGTGAAGCAGAAGTGTTCATATGACAAAACCAGTTCTGTGTTTATGCATGTCCCTCCTGAAGAAACCCAAGCAAACAAAAGCCCTATAAGAATATGCCTTGCAGGAGTTGAACTCCTGGGGGTAAACGGGTGCTCAGAGGTGTAGGAGGAGAGTTGAAAAGGGCCCTTAATGCTGTCCTTGGTGCATTAGGGGTGCTCGCTCTCAGGACCTCACTGGTTCTCAGGTCCCAGGGGTGCTGGAGAACTCCTGTCCATGAGCTGGGCATGAGGCAGCGGCTCCAGCCATGGCACCAGTGCTCCATGTCATCAGTGCTCCTGCCACAACCTGTGTGGAGCTGGGGAACCAGATTGGAGGGGCAGCCCCAGAATCAGGTCAGATTTGGTTTGGTAATAATTTCAAATTATTTTATGGTGTGTTGGAGGCCATTCTGAGAGGCTGTTGATCTTCCATTTGGAATGTCATGGAGAAGAGAGACATTTCCATCTTCTGATGCCATGATGATTTTTTGCTTTTTCATATACCCCTCTCATATATACTTCCACATACCCTTTTACACAGCTTTGCGTGTATCCTTAGTGCTTTTAGCCCACATACTTGTAATTCCCCAAGTCTGATAACCAGCTTAGACCCAAAATTCCGTTAAGCCAGGAGACCAAACATCTTGAAAACCTCGAAGTTGGGTCAGAAAGCCCCAGACACCAAGGTCCTCTCCAGAACACATTCTGTAAACCAAGACAGGCCCATTCAGGGGGAACGTTCCTCAGGACGGGGGCTTCTCTTGAGCCTCTCACTGGGGAATCTTTGATAGATATGCTGATGTGCAAGGTCTATAACTGTATACGCAAACTATCGTGTGTGTGCATCTTGGGGTGTGCATCTTGGGGTGGGCATCCTGGTGTGCATCTTTCGGGTGTGCACTTTCGGCGTGCATTCGGGGGTGCTTTCTACCTGGATGTGGTGTACCAGAGGATCCTTAAATAAATACTGAGGTAAAACCCTTTTTCCCTCTAACTGTGTTTGGCTTTTAATTCTAAGCCCAGGGAAAGGCATCACTTCTCACAGGACCGTGGAAAAGGATCGATTGTGCTTTACCCTTGCGTCATTCTTCAGAGCAGTTGTGTAAAAAGAGCATATTTTACCTGCCATATGTCCTCAGATGTCATCAGAAATGAAATCTTATGTAGAATTTCAGCTGTTTAGGGTAATGTAACTCATAAATTACATTCGCCAAATGAGTGAGTGAAAACTGCATGTGTGAGAAGTCCTTTGCTTATGTGGAATCAAGGTTGCCACAAAGTTGTAGAAAAATACATACAAACAGGAGTAATATAAGTAAGTTCTTTTCTGGATTTTAGCAATATTTTCCTTCCATGACATTTATGTCTAATCTGGTTTATTGCAGCAACAAGTATGTGCTCATGAGAGTGGTCGTGAAAATAATTTCGTAGTTCATCACTGCAAACATATCTAGGTTAGAAAGCAAAGCAAGAAAACATGTTCTTTAAATATTCATGTATTTTTAAACAAAGACTTAAACTACAGTGGGCTCTCCTTGGCTTTGTAACTGAATATCTTAACATCTGGTCTCTTTCTGTGTTTTAAGCTTCAGGCAACACCAGGGTGTGATGATAGGGAATGTACTTCAGAACTATGTGAAGTAACATCTGTAGATCTTGTAGAGCCTTTTTAACGTGAAACTCAGTGGATTGGTCTAAGTTTGATACTTGTATTAGCTTTGTACAGAGGAGAAGCAGTCTGAGCACATGTAGGAGGACACAGAAATACACCCAGAATCTATGTCTGAGTGTCTGTTTTATTACCTTTGAAGGCACAGCTCCACAGACTGTGGACAGACATTCTTGCCTACAAAGAGTCAAAATAGTGAATTGAAACTCTTTGAACATGTAACAGCAAAATTGTTGGTATGTTTGTCTTGGAGAACAATTTCAAGATTCAGACTAATTTTATAACACCTTAATCTTGTATAAATATTAGGACTAGGACTGCTCTTTGAACCACCTTTTAATATGTATGCATTCAAATATGGAATAAGTAGCATTAAAAGTCTGGCATATATTGAATTGCCTTGACTGTCAGTCAGCAGAATAATGCTGTGCATATTCATACAAAGTTACTTCTTGCATATAAAAACATTTATAGAATGTGTCCTTCTTAAGAGATCTGAAAATGTCTAACATGAGACCATTAAATATTCCTTTCACTACTGTTCCTAAGGCTCGTTCAGTATCATACTTTGCAAAATATCACTCAGTTACAGCTTTTGGCTGTGGAATTCACTGAAGGAGTTCATATTAAAGAGTTTGGCTGGAATCACAGAGATTAAGTCAGTGCTTTTTATTGTTATTGTCAAAGTTTTTATTTGCTGGCTGAAAGCTTTTCAAGTAACTTCAAATGTTTCCATTCTAATTGCTTTTCCAAAACTTTTAAATCTGTACTATCTGCAAACAGTGTGTCTGATGGATATTGAGGCTATATGAATAAAATATAAATGTCTATTTTTCTTTCGGATCTTGTTCAAGTATTTTATCCCACTGAGATTTTTTTTGGCTCTAAGCAGAGTTAGAGAATGTGTATGTGTACATATATATACAGGCATAGCCTCACTTATATAAGGATGTATAACAATTAGTGTGGCACATGTTTGAGACCCAAAAATTGGAATCTAAATGGTCCCCTGAATTAAAAGCTTTAAGATTTTAAATATCAAAAGATTGTCACATGTATGATTGTACACATATTTATGAACAGATTCAATAATTAATGAACCACTAACAAGATTATTCATTTGCCTAAAATTCAGGATTGAGAATGTGACAGCAAAGCTGGGTACTTTAAAGTTTCATGCTCCTGTCTGTTGGCTTGTTGCTCATCAGTGATGTGGTTGTAAGCAAATTCAGCTTTCTGGCATGAAATCCCCTATAGGAACTCCTTTAGTTTTCAACAGGGCCTCCGTTTCCTCCAGGTTATTGCAGGATCTGATATGGTGTGATAGAGAATCCTGATGGGGAAGAAATGGAGGGAAATAACTTTTGTGTAGCAGGTTCTGGTGGCTGAGGTTGCCAAGGCTGACACTTCTTGGGTGGCTTTTTACAAGTCCATGAAGATGTGTCCTAGCAAATTTGTAGGCAGAACCTAGCAGGAAATTAACCCACCTCCAGAAGACGTGAACTACTGAAAATAAGAAAACATTGTAATCTGTCTCAAAAAGCTGATTGCTACTGTACTATTCTATAATAATCATGAATCTTAAATTTGTTCTAAAAATATGAATACAAAGTCTCAAGTATAAACTTGGCGTACATAGTACATGTTACCTGGTGGTCCAGTATTTCATGAAAGTGCTACAAAAGGTTTTTTGCTGACAGAAGCATTGTCTCTGTGCACCTATCCCTACCCTTGTGCACACACACACAGCAGCTCGCTCTTAGATGGAACTGGGATACCTTATGTGCTTACTGACATGTGGTCAGAGGCTGACTCAAATGTCTTCTGCCTGCATCTGGTCCAACTCTCCATCTCCTTTATGCTCAGTGACTCAACCCATAACCTCCTAGAGCTGCTGTTGTCTATGGTGAATAATACTTGTGATACTGGGCAACACATACCTTCCAAAATGTTAGTATCCTGCCAGAGGAGTGAGTCCCAAAATTCGTGTGGGTAATGATGTGGTGTCAAAATCAAGGCTGCCGTTTTTCATTCATCCTGAGATAAAATTTCTTCTTCATTTGCAAGGTTTAAAACAATGCTTCATTCACTTACATGAATCCTTAACAACTTTGCTCGTGTGGCATCTGTAAACGACAATCTGCCTCATTGTTTCTAGGAGCAAAATCAAAATAGAATACTTGTATTTTATAAAATAATATGGATACCATCTACTGCTTCTGAAGTATTGAAACTTCCATGAATGACTTGCTCTTCCGGAAAGAACTCTCTGCTCCTGCTATGAACACATCAGAACTTAGGAGTAAAGCCTCTACAGAGATTAGCTAGATATCCGTCTAGAACAGAAAGGACTGGAGAATTCTTGTATGCTTTTATGTTCATTGAGAAAATAAATTGTGTTTTCTGATGAGAAACCCCCAGTATTTAATTTTATACATCTAGTGAGGACACTGCTGTTCATAGATGGTGATAGTTAATACTCCTTAAAAAAAAAAGAAAAATAAAAAGTCCCCTGTCCCAGCCCTCCTCCCACTCCTCCTACTTCTGTTGCCAGAATAATTTTAGTGTATATTGTTTTGTTTGGAATAATCAGGCTGAAGTAGCATTAGTCCAGCTTCTCATCTTTTAATTACAGACAGTTTATTGTCTATGCTGTCCCACTTTCTGCATGGTTCCCCACCAGCCAGCTAGACTTAGCAATCTCCATTAATTTAATTTGGCATTTCATTCAATCAGACAGGCTGTGAACATGATGAATTTTTTTTTTTTTAAATAACACAATGCTCATTCTTAATTGATGTCCTTATCAGACATTGTATTTGCCAGAGCTGTAATTATTGGTCAGGCAGCAAAATCAAATCTGCCCAAATGCAGTGAAGATGTTCTCCGGTGAAATTATTAAGACACAGTACTTAGACCTGCAAAGTAATTTAGTTTTGGTCTGTAATTACATCTTTTGGGATTGTTATCTTTCATTTTACTCATAAGGGTAGTGTAACCTCAGAGGAATTAATTTGCCAAATATGAAGATAAAACTGAGATTCTTGCCATAATATATATTTGTGCAAGTAGATATTTCTCTATATGAAAACTGCAAGTATGCTCACACCATAAAAGAATGATGTTATTAATGGCTATGTTTAAAAAAAATATGGGTTCTAATTTTACTGCAGAAACACTGGAAGTGTTTTGAGGATGCCGTTTTCCACTGGCAGCAAATTGGCATCAGAAATAATAGAATTTGGATGTGTAACTGCCTAAAATACATGCACAAATAGACGTATAGTGCTGTGACAGAACTGGTTTAGAGCTTGTTCTGCAGGCAGTGAGAATTTTGACTAAAAATATTATCCTGAGAAACTTGAAATGTTTTGACTAAACATTAATAATTATGAAAGGACTGCTACTGTAATGATAATTAAGTCTGAATTCTGCTTTCCAGTAAGGGTTGGGATAAGGCTTTCTTTAATTACAAAAAAAAGCAGGAGGGAGTGGATTCTGTCATAGCTATTAATTTTTTATTTATTCTCAGATATATGATATGTGGTCTTTGAGTATAGAATTGCAGTCATACCTTTTAAGCAAAATTTAGGTTGATGGATTAGCTATGAGTAGACAATAAAATGTGTTTCATTCCTGTTCTGGATATATATTTTTTAAGTTTTTCATTTGGGACATTTATTCGCATTTCATGGTGTTGCTGTTGTCCTGTGCTGGAATAATAACCTTTCCAATGGTGGTTCTTCCTTGGGGTTGCACTATTAAACAGCAGTATTGTAAAAAGAATTATTTGGAATATTTAACAAGTTTGCCTGCTGAATTAAATTTTCTTTTTGAGTGTAAAAATACTAGTATTTTAAACATTCATTTTTGTTCTGTTGAGATGCTCAGATAAAAGTCTGGGCTCCTTTATGTCTGGTTTTAAGTTGCTTATGTATTTCTGTATTTGACCTCTTGAGGCAATGAATAGCTGGATGTGAGTTCTAATGTTTTTCAGATTAGAATTGCACCACAGGTCAGTTGATTTAAAGACAGGTTGTAAAAAATACTAAGGACTGAACATTGTAAGTAAAATGATTTCTCCACTAAAATCAGTAGCAAAATTCTGATTAACTTTCATAGGTTCAAAATGTTAGTCTGTGTGTCCATAACACCTTCAAATGTCATTTGCTTTACTTTTGAAGCTTTTTTTTTTAACTACTATGGTTTTATGGTGTAAAGTTCTCTCTGCTTGTTTTATCTCTTGCTACAAGGAGTCAATCACAGTTACCAAAGAGCTCAGAGAGTAGCCACAATTCAACATTTGAGATTTTCTGAAGATTTTTTTAGTAGGAATTCAGACTCAGTGGACATTTAATCACTGATTTTTATCCCAGGCTGCCAAGGGTTTTCTGTGGCATTCATCACATCAGACTTCTGCCTTAAAACAACTGCTCATTACTCTCAGCTTTCATAACCAACCAATTTTTAAGCTCTGGTGAATACAAAGGGTAGTTTGAAAACCCAAGTAGCATTGTGCTATGCCAATTCCAAGTGGCTTATCCCTTGATTTACAAACCAATATCCTAACATTTGGCCCCCGAGGTCTGGTCTAAGAAAACATGCACTTTGTAGAAGTGTGGCAGTGATACAGTTTTTATATCCCCAATGCTGGGCAGGAGTTGATTTGGTCTTCTTTAGAGCATGTGCTGAGGAAGGAGAGGGCCTGAATTTTCCCTTTGCATTGCAAATATACACCCTTGCTAGAGAAGCTGGATAAGACCAGGTGTTTGGCTTCAGGTTTGGTAGTCAAAGAGAAGAGCTTCAACCAGCTATTTTAGAATGAATGAGTTTTCTGGACGTGCCTTATACAAGGTGGTAGTAAACAAAGCATCCAGTCTCATTCCAGTCTTTGTGTCTGTCCAGAGGGATTTCAGCAGGGCCAAGACTCGGGTGCCCTTCCAACATACAAGAGTAGAGGACTGAGCTGTCATAGTTTTAATGCAATGATTTGCATGAAGAATGGAAGCTGTGATTCATAGCAAGTTCAGAAGAGGCTTTGTTTGTGTGCAGTTCATTTCCTGAAATGGGCAGATGCGCGTGGTTTCCTTGGGTTGGTGGTAGCAGTCAGCTGGGTACTCCCACTTAATGTGTTCATCAAAACTGAAGAGAGAGTTTGAACTCCTGAAACCAAAGGAAGCAAATTGTACTTTGTAATGCAATGGTGTGTATTGCCAAAGGAAGCTGGAGACATTTTATTCTTTCCTAGTTACAGAGCAAGAGTGCTCTGAGATCTTTAGATGAAAAGGTTTATGCAAAACCTTGCTAATTGCTCTGGCACAGTTCTTTGCAAAGCATCCCAAAACCACCCCAAAACAGAGATACCTGGCCTAGGTGCTGCAGCTTGCTCTTCTTCTGTCCCAGGAAACCCAACAGGTGGGAGCCTCGGAGTCTACCTGGGCAGGCCAAATTGCTGGGTCTCCCCTTTAGTTTGAATGCCTCCTGTCAACTATACCAATGTTCTGAGCTGTTTATGAGGGGTCAGAGCAAGGGATCCTTAAGACAATAAATGGAGAAAAATATTGTCTGCAACAAGAGTCTTTTCACAAAAAATTATTTCTAAAATAAGCAAGAACCCGTTGTTCTATTTAGAATGATTTATAACTGTTCCCAGCTGATCACAAAGTGTTTCTAAATTAAAAGTCATTAATTATAGCCTTATATAGATACAAAGATATGCAAGAAGTGCTTTGTAATTCCAGCTCTGCACTTCAGGTGAGAGCTTTTTAAATTACTTGGACCATTGGAGCCACCTGCTTGACTAAATGCTGAGGGCCCTGTGTTTCAGTACTCATCAGTGCATTGCAGTGTTAACATTGTTACTGATTTTTCTCATTTCTCCAGGGCAAATACTAATTAATGGATACAATTCACAGCTGATTAGCTGTAGTTTCTTCAGTAATTACATTCGCAGACTAACTGTTCAGAAGAGGATTTCTAACCCAGTTCTTATTTCACTCTAAGCTTAATTTGTTTTTTGAATTGTTTAGGTCCTTAAGATAATAACCATTTTATTTTCTTTTGTTGTTATAGGTACCATTAGATAATATGGAAGTTTAATCTTAGAAATACTCACTGATAATTGTTATGTGCCTTCAATGGATTTCTAGTTCAAAGACAAAAAATAAATGTAAAGAATGTTAGTTGTGATCCATACCAATAAAAGCTGAAATATTCCAGTTTCTGACATGAGTGCCTGAGTCATACACAATAGGGTCTTAAATGTTATAGCCTAAGAACAGAATGACTTGAAGGATATGTACCTGTAACTTTTAGCTTTGACATTCCTTGTTGTATCATTTGCTTCCACAGCCTTAATAAAATGGAAAATTAAATTGTCACTCTCCCCTTTGTTTTACTTTAATGAAACAAAAAGGAAGAAAACCACCTGGCAATCAGAAAGCAGTAGCTGTGGTGTGAGCAATACATGTACATCAAAGCAACGTAGAATTTTACTCTTCAAGGTAAAAATCAGCCACAGTTCTGTTTTGAGGCACTGGAGCCCTTAGGATGCTAAGGTCATTAGAATAGGGTAGGTTTTGTCCCCCACTTATTTATCCAGTGTTAGAGTAATATTTGCCTAGTGTACCTTTGCCCTTAGATATCCTTTGAAAACTTGATTTTTTTTTGTTACTGTAGAAAGAACAGCTCTATTTGAGTCATTTGAGTTTTTCATGTAAATCATTCTTAGTTTGCCACTAACTGACATGAAAAATTCTATCCTGTCGATCGCACTGTTGAGCTGAAGTAGTGTCTTTGTGCAACAAATCCACACACACATCCGTATGTGCCAAAACAGTCATTTGAATGTGCAATTTTACTTGAATTTTTTAGTCTCCAAACATGGGTGACATCTGGGCTTTTAAAAAATGGATGACATTACTTGAGTATCTGCATAGCTGGGGATAACAGAGTTTTAATAGCTATGAGGCAGCCTACATATTGTGCTAAGGCCTCTGTTGCTTAACATGTGTTATAGGTTGAAAGATGCAGAATGATAAGTACACAAATGGAATTTGTTGCTTCAGAATGAGGGATCTCATCTTGTATTCCTTCCCTCCCCTATGATCGTCTCCTAATTTTGTTGATGTCCTGTTTAGTCGATCTGACAATTCATCTGGTACGCAGCATTCTTAATTCTTTTTTCTTTTTTTTTTCTTTTTTTTTTTTTTTTTAATCTCCTTTTAACTTTGTCTTGTTGCCAGAAGTGGATGTTTGAGTTTTCAGGGAAAGAGCCTTTCTTGAAAGGATCACTTGTCCCTCCAGCGAGAAACTGGGGAGTCTGAAACATTTCACTGCTAAAAACAGTCAGGCACCAAATGCAGCTGTAGCAAATTGAGCTGAAGCAAAGTGGTTTTCCTTTCAGGCCAGGTTCAGCTGCTCTGAAAGCACAACAGAGTTCCTTGCTTGGAAAGAACAAGCTGTCCAAGTGCATGGTCACCCGTCTTTGCACACTGGTTGCAGTGCTTATGCTGCTTTTGTGAGCATTTGCTGTTGTGGGGCTGAGGAGGGGTTCAGGTCCACCAAGATCTGGCAAGATTAAGATAGAACAAAGCCTTCCTAAAAAAATTTGTTTTATAAAACTCGAAAATGGGAGTTAAGAGAGCAATGCTCAGTGTGGCTTTAGCAGCAGTGATGTGTTAGGGACAGCACAGGGGTTTCCTCCTCGCTTAGCACTCTACCTTGCCCTGTGCTCTGTGCCTGGTAGTAGCAATGTGCAATTGTGAAAGCCTGTTTTACTGTAGGTGCATGACATGCCTGGTGTCTGTTCCTTGAAGCAAAGACTCTGGATGCCTCCCTCCTCTGGGAACAATGTGCAGGACCGGTTACCAGCCTACATGCCCTTAAAAGTGCCATTCAAGGGCATAAGGCACAGTATTATGCTGATAATCTCTTCCTTTTATGTGTTCAGTCTCTAGAAGTAAAAGTACTTACCTTCCTCAACAAATGTTCATACTTGAGAATTTGGAGGAAAATGACTGTGGCATCGAAGGAAATCCCTTCTGATCACTGGCATGTGGCATGAGAGTTGCACCTCAGTGGGAGCAAGTGGGCACTGGGCACATCTCAGGGTCTTGGTGTCAGACAGTTTCTCTGATTTGCAAAATCTTCTGGTGTTAATGTTCACTGGGAGACTGGGAGCTCCGCTGGAGTGAAAGTTAAACAAAGGGGGATTGTTTGGCTTTTCAATTTTGTGGAAAGAATGGGACTTCAGGAACAGCATTGCAGATTCTCATTCTTCCCATTACTGGCCTTCAGCTCTTTAAAACCAGGTCTACTCAGAGTAGAAATAACAGCAGCTCCTTCTGGCTGCAGCAATCCTCCGGGTCAGGATCACTGACAGAAATATTATAATGTGCATCAGAAAAGATGTTGTAGAGTAAAAGTGTCTTTCCTGGGAGTCCTTTCTAAGGGATTCTTAATTTCCAAAGTCACCTTTATGTCTCTGGGGTGGCTTTGCTGCATGGGCAAAAAGAGTTGGAGGGATACACATGGATATCTTCCTTGTACAGACTGGGGGATGCAGAGTCTGTGATAACAATAATAGTAATAATAATGATGATGATGTTGAATCCAATCAAGTTCTGACTTCAAAGAACATCTGCAAAATTACATCTTATCTGTTTGTTGTTTTGGTTTTGTTGGGTTTTTTTCTTCTCCCAACCTTTTATATGCCAGTGATGGGGTAAAGAAAAGTTTATCATGGCATACATTAAATCCAAATATTTATTTTTCTTTCAGTTTGGAAACAATAACAACTACATGAACATGGCAGAGGCAAATAATGCATTTCTTGCTGCAAATGAGGTAGATGTTTTTATTTTTTATCTATACTCATATTCTGCTGTTTGCTGTGATAATTTAACAGACTTTGAATGGATGAAGAGTGAAGTGCCGAATTTCTGTGTGTTTTATGGAGCACAAAATAAAGACTTTAATGAGAAAGAAAATAACCTGACAGCTCTCCATTACTAGTCAATTTAGCTGTCCATAAGGCTGTTACTTACATAGCATGTCAATAGAAACAAATCTGCTTTATGTATGGAAAAAAATTATGAACAGAAGGAAACAAATAAAAAGCACAGTAGGTGTACACTTTGAAAGCAAGCTTAGTAATAGTCATTACTAGCTAATGTTCTAATTTTTGTTATAGATACAAATGGTTTAATTTGGGTTCTTAATACTCGTATGAGATAGAAAACCAAAGCCACCTATGTTGCCTGAAGTGTATGTGCTACACCAAGGAATCTTTTGAATCCAGGGTCCAGAAGAAACCCAGAGGCTGGGCTGGTGGAGACTGGCTGGGTTGTGGAGATGATGTATTTGATCACTGCCTTTGAGAGTGGAAACAGGAGAAAGTGTGGCAACTCCAGGCTCCATCTATCTGCTAGGTGGGGCCACCTTACAGCCAGTTAAAAGACCATCAACACACTAATCCTGACACCAAGTGCAGACAGAAACTGCCTTTGCTCATCCTTGAAACCCAAGCTCTTGCTCCAAAGGAAAGAATGGAAGGTGCAAGATGCACTGTCTAGTATGTGCACAGCAATATGGAGAACAAGAACTATTTATATAAAATGCGTGTCATAAACGATCTTCCCGACATGAGGAAAGGGTAGAAAACCAGGCAGCCCTGATTTTCATGTTGTAAGTGGGGATTCAGTCACAGGCATTTCTGTGCACTTCTAAAACAGTGATCTCAGAGAAAGTAAGCAGAAAGGTGTAACAATAAATATGAAGGTTAGAATTAAGGGTAGGATTTTATGAATCATTTATACAATGGTCACCATCTCTTTTTACCCAGCAAGACTGCTTAGATAAGGGAATATTGTTTGGCACTCGCTCCAGTGTTATTTGTGATAATGAACACAAACCCCATCTGTAATGACAACATGATGTTTCTTTCTGTAGAATTTCTTTCCTACATTTGAATCAAACATTGATGAAAGCTCTGCTGCCAGCAGCTGTTCAGAGACAATTTAATTCCAGCTGTGATAATTCACCGTGTCAGACATTGGCTGTTATATGTTGATACAACAGTTCTCCAGATTTGCATTTTTATCAAAAGGAACAAATGTTTTGAACATTTCAGTACAGATGGCATTTAACCATGCACACAGGTTTTTTTTTTCTTATATATATGTGTAAGATATAAATATTTGAAAAGTTAATAACTTTAAAAAATGTGATTGGTAAAATAAATCTCACAAATGTTATGCCATCTTTTGGTCATAACACCACCTATCTGCAGTCCCAAATTGCATACTATTCAGGCTCTTTTTACAGACTGAATAGCCCAGTGATTTGGATTTAAGGCTACTTCACTAAGGGGCTTGCTTTCTTCTTAGATTATATCTATTTTATCCTCAGTCATAGGTCTGTTTTATGGTGGTTTTTTGTTTGTTTTTTTTTTTTTTTAAAGATATATACATATTTGGATAAGTTATACAGTTAGAATTAAATTCAGATTTAAAAATGTAAAGGTATTCATTAATTTACTCTCCCATTTGTAGCAAGCTATAAGTATTAAGATGAATGCTACTTTTCTAAGTAAAAGATTGTATTATTATCTAGCTATGTTATATATTTCTACAGCTGTCCTAGAATTATTCTGTTAGATGGGCAAAAAAGATCCAATTCTAATAATTACTAATATCTCATAAATATGTCAAGTAAAGAGAGGTTCAAATGTACTATAATAATACTGATTTCACTGAACCCTTTTGCTTGAACAAGGAATAAAAATATGATTAAGTGTTACTGTTGGTATTAAAGCGTGAACCTTACTTTGCAATTACTGCATTACAATGTATTTAATTATAGTGGTTTTACGTTAACATGAATGTAGCTTTCTCGGTATTATTTTGGGCCTGAGCACTGCTGTGCTAGAATCCGATTTTATTTCTGTAAATAATGCCTTAAGAGTGTAATCCTAGAGCACATTCAGGCTTAGAAGCCACACATTTGCTTTATGTTTTCTGTCTCTATGTCATGATTACTACGACTCATTTTGAAGCACCTTAAATATTTATTGAAATAATATTTCAAGTGTTAATTACAGTGGTAATGAAAACAGCCAAATGCCACATATCAAGAATGAGTGTTTATCCGTATTGTTAATGTGATATGTTAGATTTCATTAAGCAGTAATGGGGTAGCAAATGAGTCACAAATTACAGTTGCATCTGTTACTAGACCACATTAGTGCCAAAATAACTGCAAATGCAGCCACAGGGTTATGTTCATTAGCCAGCCACTTCTCCTGGCCAATCCATCCTTTGTGTTTGTGAACTACGGGGTCCATGAGAAGAAAAATTCACACCTTTTGTAATATAGCAGTGGGGAAGTCAAACATGTCCCTAATCCAGGCCCAGCCTTCACATCCAGAATTAAGTTACAGCCTTGCAGTTGGAGCGAGATGGGCACAGTCTCAGCAGACTCTGACGGTGCTGCAGACTGCAGCAATCTGGGACCTCATCATTTCTGGTGTGAGACCAATAATGACAGCTGACAGGTTCTATATGCAAGCAAAGGTTTTTCTTGTGTTTCAGTTTCCATCTTCTCTCAAGCGGTTATTAATTTATATCATCATTAACAGTTTGAAGGATGACAATTTGCAGCAGTTAATGAGATCTTTCACTGAACTTATCATTTTTAAATTAACTGGCATTAAGTCACTCTTTCAAACAATGTAATTAATATATAAAACAATTCTTCCTCCCACCCTAACCTGAATCCTGAACTAATGCAAACAAACAAATCCCAGAGCAGCCTTGCATGTCCAGAACAAGACAAGAGTGCCTATTTTAGGATTGCCAACTGCCCAGTTTGATCAAGGCAGTCCTGATTTGGGTACATTTAAAATGGCCTAATTTCAAGCACTGAATTTCTATTATTAAGTAGCAGTGGACCTGAAATAATACATGAAAGTTCATTTAACTCTCAAAAAATTTGAATAAGCGTAGCTCATTTGTTTCTCGAATAAAAGTCAGCAATGTTGAAGCCAGATACAGACTCTACTTGAATAAAGATTATCTTTGACAGACATATGCACACGTACAAACATGCACAAACCCTGAAGATAACCGGCAATAAATGTTTTGCTCAAGGCATCTTAACAGGTGTTTAGTTCATAACAAACCTACTGTTCAAACAAAGCTGGCTTGCTTCAGAAAGCACTGGAAGCTGCTGTAATCACCCTCGTGCTTTCATACGCCTCTCCTCCAAATTACACCCTGTGTTTAAAAGGCTTCACCATATTTTGGGGATGGAAAAGAAATAAAGAATGATAATATTTCATGTTTGCTAGTGGATAAAGGCAAACAAAAGATGTGAAATGGTCAGTGCTGAGTTCCTGTTGTGTGTGTGCTACAAAATTGTCAGTGTTTTATGAAGCGTGAGAGTAATGTAAGCTGTTTGTGCTATTTTACTAACATATCAATAAAGTGGCAGTTTGTTATACAGCCAAATCCAATGTAGCTGATATTCGGACTAACAACAGACAGATGTTGCTAATTAAGCACACATTAAAAAACTGTTAATACGGATACTCCATTAAAGCCATATGATAATGAGACTTGAATCTTTAATCAGAATGATCCACAAACCCCTTCATCATATGAAACTTAAAAATTTTGTTGGTATAGAGTTTGCATTTAAGAACAAACCAAGACTTGGACTGCAGGTGTGGAGGTGATTGCTGAGCCCTGCATGCCCTAACACTGTTTGCCTTGTCCTGTCCTTTTCCAGCAGACGTTCCATACTCCGAGCCTTGGGGATGAGGAGTTTGAAATCCCACCCATTACCCCCCCGCCCGAGTCAGATCCTGCACTGGGCATGGCAGATATACTGCTGCCCTTTCAGGGCCTTGGTGACCAGCTGCCTGCACAAGGAAATGAATTTACACCTCAATTTCCCCCCCAGAGCTTGGATCTTCCATCTATTACAATATCCCGGAATCTCGTGGAGCAAGATGGCGTCATCCACAGCAATGGACTGCATATGGTAGGTCTGGTTCTTTGTGTGTTCCCATTGCCTAATAGTGTCTGTCAAATGCGGATTTGTGCCATCTCTCAGTTTTTCACTGACCCCTCAGAAGATCTGTGTGATTTCTTTAGAGTGTGACCAAGCATTTGCCAGCATTCAGTGTCACGTTACAGGCGTGTTCTGTATGAACGATGACACGTGTTGTACCCAGCAAACAATGATTTGCTATTGCTCAGTTCCCTGAGGCAGTTGACAAATGGATAAGGGTTAAATACTGGTGTATTCAGCAAGATAAACATGGTTGTTAATGTACAGTGAAATGCTATACTGTTTGTGAACAGATCTCTTGTGAAGAAGCAGTCAGGCTTTACAAACACAGAATTTTCATTTTGGGAATGGACTTGGAAGCCCATATCCATTGGCATCATGTGCATCCCAAGTGCTCCTAAAGTTCAAAAATATGTTATACCGTTGGCACTGGCATCAAGAATTGAAAGACCATAGTGTTGGCCAGGGTGAACTACAGCATTTAGAATGAATTGCTTGTCTATATTTGAAGTAGGACCCACATCTGACATCCATCAGGATATTTTGATAGTGCAGTATTGAGAGTAGCTTAGGAGAGCCAGACACAGTACGGCAGCAGGAAAAAAGCAGTGTTATTTACCTATATCCTGTATATTCCATGGGCTAAATCTTTTATTAATAGAAATGAATTAATTTTTTTTTAAACTCATAATAGAAGTGATAGGGGTGTATTACCTTGACATACTCAGAAATATAGGGCCATGAAAAGACTTTGTTGTGTCCAGTGCTCTTGTTGGCCATAGAGGCTGGGGCAGGGTGGTCTTCTGTACCTAGGCTGTGTCTGAGCCCTCAGGAATAGAGAGGCATGATCTGGGTGGGGAAGAGCCAAGTGATGGGGACTGTTAGGCTAATTCCAGTGTTAATTAGAACAATCCAAAGCAGGGATGAGTAGAGTTTCCTCTAGAACCTATGGACACTGTAGGGCTGCGATCTTCATGGGAGAGTGCATGGGGCAGTTCCCATGTTGTTGCAGTGTTTCCCTTTCAGCTCTGGGGGATCTCCCAGTGTGGGTTTCTGAGAGCTTTGTGCAGTAACATTCATACTGCCAGCAATGAGACACAGCTGTGAGCCAGTTTATCCTACTCAGCATTTTAAACTCAGTGCTTACAATTAGAATTAGTTTCTGTGTTGCATATTGAAGAGCGAGTGAATGTTTAGCTTGAACAGATATTTTACATCAACTGTATTTTTTTCTGATTAGCTCTTTTATATAGGACCTTTTGCTGAACTTGGTGTAGTGAAAATACATATTTACTGCTGGACTGTAATAAGGGTTGTGTTGTTATGTTGTGATTTCTTTTTTATTATTCTGGCAAGTGAAAATTAATTAAAGATTTACAAACCAACAGGCAGCAAATATTTCTCTGTAATTCTACAGTGTGGCTGCTGACTTCATTGCAAATTTTAATATTTCTTTGGAGGTCATGAAGAGTAGCTAGCACTAATGCAGAGTGAACCACAAGCTGCTCACTACTTAGGAGGTACAGAATTCAGTCCTTCTGTGGACCCAAAACAGGGACTGCCTAAAACAGGCCTTAAAGGATATGGTATTTGTTTTAGATCTCATTTTGCACTGTACTTGTTGGGTAACTTCTGAAGGAAGATCAGATTAATAAAACCTGAGAGTCAGGAATGTTGTGCCTGAAAACAAAAGTAATGGAGTGTGTGTGCACTGAATACAATGAGACTTGGTCAGAAAATACTATGGGCTGGATCGGTGTTGTGTTATGTGTACGAGTATCCCCTCAATGTTAACGACTGGTTTGTAACCTGACCCAGTTTTGCCCTTTAATTTTGCATCCTTTCACTCAGTGTGATTCTTCCTTGAGTAAAAGCTGTCGCTTTAACAGTCCCAACCAGAAGAGGCCTCCTGGTTATGTATCTCTTCGCTCACCTCTTCTGGTGCTGAGTGGGAGGCTTCACATCTTTGCCTTTTCCCTCGACTGAGCAATGTAGAAATTACTGGCACAGTTCACACTGACTCCATTGGTAAGAATTTGTTCCCGTATAGGTCAGTGAGAAGATGCAGAGAAGCTCCTGCCTTCTCACCCCAGTAGTCCAGCGGCATTTCTTAGGGTGGTTGCCAGTTCAAAGCTATGGATTGGGAACTTGTGTGCTGCAGTTTTGCTGCAGAGAATTGATGAGGAATTGTGTGATTTGATGTGGAGGAGCCACATAGGGAGGTTTGTGTGCCAGACATTCCCCACAACTGCTTGATTTGTTTCATGCTGTGAGATGGAGTGGCCCCTGCCATTGTGTTCTAGTCAGTAGTCTTTTTCTCTTCTGCTCATAAATGCTAGGTAGCTTTGGGAAGTTTAAAAACATTAACAGAGGGTCCTTGCATAGCTTTCCCCTGAGCACACATAGCTCTCTTTAGTAGTCAAATTTTCCAGTAGTTAATCTGTATTTCAAAAATAAAAAATGAAAACATTATATCATATTTTATGTAGAAAATGTGCACTTTATTAAACTGGTAAATATTTATTAATAATATTAGAATTCATCTTTAAATTAGACATTTTATGAAATACCTTGCCTTGGAGCTATAAAAACTTTATTGCAGCAATAAAAAAATGTAAAGGAGGCATTTTGACTATGAAATTTCATTTCATGGTCAATTGAATTTATTATATCTGAAAGAACTAAAGATGGGGTTGTAAAATAATTATGATGTTAGTATACACTTACAGAACAATGTTCTTATCCAGCGATACTGGGATAGTCTTATTTAAACTCTGTATTAATGGTGTACTGCTAATCGCTAAAGCTTCTTGAGCTGAATACAAACTTAAATTATTTTAATATTAACTGCATTGAGTTTATTGCTTATCTCGTGAAGCATTAGAGAGCTTTACTGTAAGCAATATTTAATTTAGGTAAATGTAGTCCTACCCTGTTGCAAAGCCTGGTAGAAGAATTTCACCTTGAAGAAATGTCATGAGATTTTAAATCACAAATGTTGAAAAAATAAAATGGGCTTGGACAGAATTATGATTAATACTGTGTGTCTTTGGCTTTTTTCTATGTACTACCTGACATGTTCACCTATAAACTTGAATGCAGAAGGGCCAGAGGCATGGTTAAAAATAGGTTATGTCAAGGTTTTCCTATGTCTCCCTTAGGGTATGGAGTTGGCTAGGTACCACGTAATGCTTCTGCAAGTATCTCACATATTACTCACAGGAAGACACACACAGAGGAAAAATAAAGAGGAAAAGAAAAAAGACTTAACATATTCTTTGTGTATTGTTCTATTGAAAATAGCATTCATGGTGCAAGAAAGATATCTATATATTTATTCTCAGCATAAATGTGACCTTATTACTAATAATAATTTATTACCATAAATTACTAAAGATTGTATTGGTGAGTTAACCATTGTTTCTGCTATTAAGACACACGTACTATGGAAAGAGTGACAATTTTTCACAATGCTGATTAACTTCATTATTATTGGCAACAAACACAGCACATTTATCTTTACAGCATTTTTTAACATTTAAAAACAGGTAACAGCAACAAAAAGAGGAGATAAAACAGAGGCAGTTTGATTAATTTTAATATTTTAATAACATGCAAATAAAATTCTAATGTTCAAAAAGGAGTCACTGAAAAATGGAGTGTTGATGTACATTTGACTTCAAAGAATGCGTGGATTTACATGATGCAAATATTATCCCTATAAATACTTGAATATAAATAAGCAGAAATCAACAGCACTATCCTCATTAAAAATCAACCCCCAATATTTTACATTAATAGTCTGCTTTCTGTTGAGTTGCACATAAAAAATTATTTTAATCTGCAAACTGTGGCAATTCTATAAAACTACAAGTTTTGCTCCTGAGGGTTCCTTTTTTTAACACCTCTCTCTAATCTGCCCAGCCTGCTGAGTAGCATTGACATCAGTAGTACATCAATTTCAGAAAGTGGATTATTTTTACTAGACAGCTATTGTGACATATTGGGTCAGTCATAAATGAAAGATATTCATGCAAGCATGCAATACTTGTAATGAAGTCTCACTCTGACCTTCTGTATGATTGATTCTGTAATTTAGTTTTCTCAGGCAGTGCCTGAAATGAAATGAAATCATGTTGAACAAGTTTTGAATACCCACAGTGCACCAGGAGAAGAAAAATCTGCAGCCCCAGAGGCTTGAGAGAGAGCAGCTGAACGATTTATCTCCATGCTATTATAGCCTTTGCCAGCATTCAACATTTTTTTTTTTTTTTTTTTTTCTTATTTGGCTTAAGTACTTAATTCTGCAGGTAGCTGTAAATGGGAAAATAAAATGCTGTTCAGATTTAAAATGACAGGACAGGAGTATGTGCAGGGGACTGATAAAATATCTTGAATAGAACTGACCTTTCATGTAGCTGAAAGTTACTGGGGGATTCATCCTCATAATTACCATATAGATTATTTTTATTTCTTTCCTGCAATGAAACATTTCAGAGAGCAGTAGTGCTGATTGAATGAAAATTGAACTTGTTAACATTCTTTTCAGCTTAGCCTGTTGTACATAACAGAAGGTTAGCTTTGATGAATTTCAAAATTCTCTTTCTGATATCTAAGAAACAGACAGTAAAATAATTGTCTTTTTTCAGTCTGATTTTTTCTTTTATTCAAAAACGTACAATTGTTAGAAAAAAAGACTGATAGTTTTACATATATTGCTCCCTGCCTTACTTATGCTGCTAGAGAAAATGTTGTTTTCTATTTGATGAAGATTTGAGCCTGTTTATATTTTATAATTGTTGCAGTGCTGCCCGTGCAGTCAGGATTCTGCACAGATAAGGCTAATTCATAGTGGAATATGCTCATCTTTAATTATGTTACTCCTTAGGAGTGGCACTGTGCTCAAATCAAAGACATGATGGTGACTATTGCTTTTATTTCAAGAAGAGACTTTTTAAATAAAAATCTCAAGAATGTAGCTTTAAAGAGATGAGGTGCAAATTTGAGCTTATTAAAGGCTGCATACAATAGAAATATTATTAATGTTTCAGAACAGTGGTGCCTTTTACTTACAGCTCTAAATCTTTTTTTAGTTGTTTAAATTCCCAAATTACTAATGAAATTTAAGTAAATAGATTAACATAGGATTGCAAGACTAAAAGCTAAAAATGTTGCTTTAAAATTGGCAAAAGATAGTTATTTTACTACTCACCTGACTGGGTGCCTCTCATTTATATGTTTAATTTTCCTTTACAAAGAAACTTATTTCTACATCTCTCTTTTGATACTCAGTCAGTAATCTCCTATCTAGAGAGAATGGAGTAGGTTTTCAATTAATAAAATGTTATAACAACATTGTTTAATGTGTTGCAGATGAAACAGTTATTTCATGGGTCATTAATGTGTTTAACGCCTGGAATGGTTTATTAAAACAAGCCCTTGTTATTGTTATGAATGTGTTTATTGTCATCTTTGATACAAAATGTACAACAAATTTCAGAAGTTTCTAGGTATTAGTTTACAGAAGTAGCAATTACTCTTACTAGAAAAAGAGATTCTCTTCTGTTTTTTCTTGGATTTTTGTGCTGAATTGCTAAGCTTGGGCTTTAAATCACCAGTGTTAGTCTGGTTTGCATTGGCCTTTCCCAGCAGAAATGGCAGCTGTTATTGCCACTGGTTTTAATAATTTGTGGTACCAGGAAAAATTAATCTCAAGTAACCCTGAATTAAAGGATGCTCGGACAGCTCTGAGCAGTGACATTTGGCCATGTACGGAGCAAGACGGACACTTTGGGAAATGAGACCTTTAGGACTCGGTTGGCAGCTCTGGTGGCTGCTCCCAGCTGGGCTGTGACACAGCTTGGAGCTGGGTGCTTTGCTGATGAGCTTCCAAGTCTTTAAAGAGTAATTTCTTTTTGTTTGGTGTGAAATTAAATATTTTATTTTACACCTGATCAGGTAGTTGGGCATTTTGCAGTTACGTTTCAGAGCACGTGGGTGCCCAGCTGAGGGGGCCTGGGGGGCAGGTGGGCGATGGGCTGAGAGCCCTGGAGGCACCAGTGACTCTGGCACAGGGGCTGCATGCTGTGGCTTTGACCTGGTGGAAAGATGGTGCTGGCCTGATGATAATGCTTAACAATAGTGTGAAGATTTTCATATTCTCAGTGACATTGTAATTCTCAGTGTGGATTATTTAGTCGTTTTTCTGAGATGTACTCTCCTCACCTTGCTCATTGGTACAGGCCAATGAATGGGCCCCCTGTTCATGAGAGAGGGAAATATCTTCTGCTGTTCTTAAAAATAAGCAACTCATAGTGACTGCTAGAAAGGACCTGTCCACAGGAAACAAAGTGGCAGCAGTTGCCAAAGACACCTGTCTGAATAGCAGGCACTAAACTAAACTAAAGAATAGTAAACATTTAAGCAGGTAGGTTATTGCCTATTGAGTTAATGAGAGACTCCTGCATGAAAGAAGAGAAGCACAGTAACATTGGCGGAACAGTCTGGGAAAAGAGGCTGTGACTATTTTATAATAATAGTACCTAAATCGAGATCCATCCAATCAAGGTGCCATATAAATATGGAGAAAATTATATAGCCCACCGGGAAAGCTATCAGGAACTGGAGCAGAAGTTGTCTGATATTCCTAAGAACTGAGCTCAGAAGGAACTCAGACATACATGGCTATGGACACCCACTGTGCGTTAAGCTTGGGCCATGGCTTTAAGCTATTCTGCTTCCTGAGTTTAAACTCTAAAATCAGGTGCTGTTTTCATAAGCCAGCCAAATGAGGCAGATGCTGCAGCTGGTCTGGATGTGCCATACCTGGCCAAAGGCTTAGTTGGGTCCAGCCACCCTCGCTCGTGTGTAATTTGAAAGCTTCCTTTGAAATTCCTGCTATTCTCTGCTGTTACCACTCATGTTTCCCCTTGGACAACTTACCCAATACTCAGCTTCCACTTCAAGTTTGCAAGCATTGAAGAAATGTGAAGTCTCTTTAGAGTTTTAAATTATTCTATGTTGCCAGGTAGCTGGAAGAAAAACATACCTAGGTCTGGTAATAAAAAACATGATGAGACCTACTTTTCTGATTTACTTTAGAAACCAACAACAAGTAAACAAAGAAACCTCATAGAAAAGAAAAATTCCCCCAAACCCTAAAGAAAACATATCCCTGAACATAGCTACCAACACTTGTAGCAATTTTTAAACATACAAATGCCACGTATCCCCTGAGTCTGTCCCCCCACAACTCCTTACACAATTCTTGTTACCTTTGATGATGTTTGTTAGTTGTCATGCTCCCTCACACTCTCTCCCCATGTTCCTTACTGCATAATAAAGACCTTTGAAGTCTGCCTTTGATTTGGGAGTTGAAGTACCTGAGTTGTGGAGGTTGTAACAAAACTGCTAACAGCATTTATCTGACGTTCTGGGACTTAATTTCAGCTATCCAGGATTTGTTTGCAATGTGCTGTCGCTGTTTGCATACAGCAGACCTAAGCTTGTACTGCTAATTTGGAGAGAAGCTTCTCATGCCAAGAGACTCATCAGATCAGAGCCCAGATCTGTGATCTGAGTCACGCATGTATTGTGATCATGCAATTGGGTGCCTTGTCCAAGAGGAGTGTGATTCAATATGCCTTAAAGTATGGTGGATGCTTGGGAGGAAGAAAGTGGAGAGTCTATTTTTAAATGCCTCTACAAAATAGTGTAAAAATTAAATTATAAAGAAGTTGTCAATTAGGTGACGCTAGAACAGCAGCAGCAGCCACTGTGGGTGGGTGGAGGGCTGTGACCCGCCTGTCCTTGTCTGCAAAAGCAAAAGGACTCAATAGCAAATAAAGCAACCAAGAAGTGTGACCCATTCAGCCTGCGTTGGGGATCGTGTGAGGAATCTGTGGGCTCACAGGAAAGTAACTGGGTAAGAACAGTGTTCCCAAAGAGAAAACACTCCATGATAGGGTGCTGGGGCATCTCCAGTAAGAATTGTATGCATTTCAGAGAAAAGTCTTTGTCCCTTTGTTTGGTAGTTGTGTGATTTTGGCCTTGCTGTGAGCTTTGCATATTTCTTCACCATGTAATGCAGTGTTTTGTTAGAGATTCACAGCTGAGCGTGCTGTGAATGACTGATTCCAGCAGAGCTGGAACCTGGAGCTGTGTTGGTCTGAGTGGTTGGCCCTGTCCCTGGTTTGCTGGTCTCACATCACACCTCCCACCCCTGTCAGTGGTGCAAGGAAATTGTTAATGACATTTGCAGTATGTGCTTTAAACAAGTGCTCAGTGGTGAAAATTGTTGCAGAAACATCCCAGGTGCCTATGCACAAACCACGAAGGGGCAGAATTTTAGACCTGGGGTAGGCAGGAACAGATCTGATACTTTGCACTGCCAAGCTCCATTGCAGTACGTTTATATAACAAGTCTGTGCAAGCACAGTAAGTGGTGCCACAAATGAGACACTTGAGAATACCTATATTGTATGACTGCCACAGTAGTCCCTGATGACCCCCGAAAGAAGTTGCTCAGTTTTAAGGAATAAATCAGTGGGCCCTCATGTTTGTTGGGTTTGGGTTTTGGTTTTGTTTTTTTTTTTTTTTTCATGTCTCTTCTGTGGTTTATGTGTGAATGGAAGAGAGTAGAGGGACTGGATGAGCACACAGACCAAAAAAATGGCTTGTTCTTCAGGCAGCAGAATGTGTGTGAAGCTCTTGTCACCAACCCATCTCTTAGATCCAGCCGAAGACATAATTTTTTTTACAAATTGACATGTACTGTTTCTTGTAGACTTTTTTTGGGAATCAAATTAGGTAAAGTTTACTTTACTACAGAAACATGAAGTGGAACATGGGAGTTTTTTCACTGCTAGAGAAAAGAAGCTGCTGCTTGTAGGATCTCCTGATAACTGCAGTTTGACAGCTCTATTAGTGATGATGGTGTCTGTGGAGGGGAGAGGAAGGACACTTCTTCAGTGGTGGCAGTACCAAGTGCAACTGTTTTGTATTCTATTAAGTAAGGATTTAATCTCTGACAGAGAAAAGCATCCTGTTAGTTTGATTTGTTTTGATTGGCAGTGAAGTCCAATCCTGTAAAAATTTAGATTAATGGATTCTTTTATCTGTACTTTACTTGTGGAGAAAAGGAATATTGAGGATTTCTTCTAGAGATATGCTGACTTGACTAAAAGTAAAGGGAGTAATTTACAGTCAGGGACAACTGAGGATTTCACTCTTTACATTGCAGTGCATTTGCTTCAGCTTAAATACATCCTTTAAAATATTGCATCAGCTTATGTTACATTGACAGTGATGAATTCCTCAGGCAATAGAATATATAATGGTTTAAAGTCAACTTTTGAAACCAGGGCACAGTGAACATAACCATAAATGTTGGGTTTTGCTTTGTTATTCCTTAGTTATTTTGGCTGGCAGATTTCTCAATTCCCTTAAACTATCTCATGCAGTGTGGGGTCAGATCCCAGCCCTACATCCTCCTGTAGGCACTTCCATGAGGCACTTCCATCAGTCCTCACACGACCAGAGTCTCACTGGAGGTACTGGATATTCAGATGATGGAAGGCTGTAGACACTGATTTTAATCAAGACTTTAGTATTGCTCAAAAAATGTTCTAAAAAGTAATTTCATAGTTATATTTTTAAATGTCTTATTGAATGTTCCCAGAGATTAAAATTATATCAGGGTAGGAATTCAGGATAGAATTACTGTATGGAAATGATTCTTAAAATGCAGGGTAGGTAAGTGAAATTAGGACATCTCTCAATGTAATGGCTGGATGCATTTATCTGTCAAAATAAATACTAACTGTATTGCAACCTATACTAAGTACTGGTTGCTTAATGAGTTGCTAACGGAAGAACAAACTACCTTTTATTAACACAGTTTTTTCCCTTAGTACTCCATGGTATGTTGAAGAACTCCTTTGATAAAATTGTAGAAATTAAAGCGTGCGAGTTTCTACTTTTCTTTCCTTTTCTTTTTTTTTTAAATCTCCTTACTCCATTTCATGCTTTCCAGTGTCTGTTAATGCGTTGATATTTTATACATTTTTGAGAATTTGTTCTTTTACAAATCAATGTAAAATGAGCTATATATTTGTCATAGGCTGTGAGACATCCTTTAGCAATAGGACTAAATATGACTTTTATGGCATGACTGTCTAAAGTGATTAGAACTGTTGAGAGTAGGATAGTTTGATGGACAGATATCCATCCTTATGGTTCCTTTGATGAGGCCTTCTATGAACCAAATGCTGAATGTCTTTATAAAGTGTGCATGAGAGTGGTGAGAGCTGTGTAAGAGAGTGTGCCTAGACACAGTCACCATAAAGTTGTTTTGAGCAGTGGAAAACGTTTTGGACTATACTTTGCTTTTTTTTAAATCCGGGTATATGATTAGAATCACAGAATGGTAAAATGATTTGGGTTGGAAGGGACCTTATAGATCATCTGATTCCGACCTCCCTGGCATGGCAGGAAACCTTCCACCAGACTGGGGTTGCTCAGGGCCCCATTCCACCTGGCCTTCAGCTTCTCTGGGCAACCTGTCCAGGGCCTCACCACCCTCACATTAAAGAATTTCTTCCTAATACCTAATCCAAACCCCCTTGCTTTCAGTTTAGAGCCATGCCCCCTCACCCTGTCACTGAAGAGCCCAAAGAGGTGGCCAGTGTTCCCCTCAAGAAACGTCTCCATATCTGAGGGGTGTGTAGCACTTGTGTAGGATGACAACAGAGAGATTTGAGTCAAAGCCATTTCAGCCTGCAGAGGAATTATACAAGTTATTTCTCTTTTGGTGTTGGTTTCACACATCGTGTCCTTGTTTGATTGTCATGCTGAGTAAACCAGTGGTTGAGCTTTGCCTGACTTGTGTTAGGACCACCAGGTTTTGCCTAACTCCAATCTAAGGCTGTAAAGCAGATCAGGCTCAATCAAAACTTGATACTATCTGCTTGACAAGTTCGTGAGTTTTTGTCAGAACTAATCTGTTGTTTTTGCTTAACGTTACAAAAATCCTGAGTGCTTTTAATACTCGTGTTTCACATTTACTTCTGGTTAAGTTTATGTAAAAGAGCTTGTGATATTCTCTAAAATTCTCCCAGTATTCTCAGTGGATTATTTTGGGATGTGAGCTTTTCAATTTTTATATAGTAACATAATTAGGATGTCATGTGGGTGCTTCGGTGCACTTGTATTTCCATGTGTGCTTCTGATAAAGGATGATTTTCGTTGTTAAACATTTCTTTGATAAACATCTCAAGCATAATGAAATTCTACTGATCCTTTCAGTTTGGTATTGGCCTTTGGTAGTATCAGGGAGAAAATAAGAGTCAAGATACTTGATGGAAATTTTGTTTTCTTGACTATGGCTCCCTTCTTAGAAGATTTTTGTTTGCTCAGGAGCTATATAAAAATGCCGTGGACTTTAATATTGCTATGAACTAGCTTCCTTGCCTTTTTGCTACTTTCCAAACCATTGTACAAACATAAAAAATGGCTTATACTTCTTTGTCTGAAAGCTCTTCTATAGGTACCATAGGTTGTTCAGGCCCACAGCACTACCACAAATCAAAAAATGAAAATCCTATTCCTTGATTTTTAAAATATTGATCAGCCATACAACTTAAACTGAAAGTGCAGAAAATACATTGTTTGTTGTTTTTATATGCACATGTAATGGGAATAAGGGATTGGATATTATATGAATCATTTTCTTTTATATAATATGTCTTATCAGTTTGGTTCTAAATGGCCAGTTACAAAATATTGTTGTTGCCACTCCTAGATTTTACTGAAGCTCTTCAGATTAAAAAAAAAAAAAGCTAAAGAAATCAGGAAGAGATGCAGAAAAGAAAAACTGAAATTAAATAAGTGGATACAGAAAACCCACACAAGCATCAAATAGTATCAGAAAAAGGGACAGTTAAGAATTCATGGGCTTGTGTATAAAATTAGATTCTGGGTCAGTGCAAGTCAAGAGAATTTAGTCTCAATAAAATCATAGATGCAACCGAAATGACAAAACTTGGAGTAAATGGTTTGTAACTCATGTCATCACATTTTGTTGCCTCAGTGTAAAGGCCAGAAAGGCCTGTATTGTGTAGCAATAAAGGGAGAACAAAAGCAAGGCTTTTAGGGGTAGAACACCTCCAAGAAAGCACTGTCTGCACAATAATGAAGAAAGTTAAGTTTCGTGAGAGAAGGTTATTCTGATGATCTTCAGCTTTGCTGCAAAAAAAAGCAGAGTTTTTCTTCATGCAATAAAGTAACATCTGTAAGCTAAAATGATTGGAGTAATAGGCAGAGTGATATCGTTTCACAAAAGACTTTGAATGACTTCCAGATGCCACTGCCAATACAAGTCACAATCAAAATGACCCTGTAGTTAACGGCAGTAAATTTTCACAGAAAGGTGCCCTAAGCAAATGGGTATTTCAGCCAATAAGTCTGATGTTTTGATCTTTCTGTATCAAGTGCTCCACTTTTGGCACACGCACTCATCTCTAAGGAACTACAGTCCTTTACTGAAAATATTAAAAGCATTTAAGAAGTAGGAAAAGCAGTGTGGTATGGTATGGATGATGAGCCAAGCTGGCAATGGCTGGGGAAGCATGGGGAAGGTGAGGGTGAGCCCTGGTGTGTTGGATCTGGATCATGAGCTTGTGAGGTTAACTTTGTCTGTACTGGATCCAGCTGCACCACTATGTGTATTTTTATGCTAAAGAAGGATTTGTTTTTACTGTGTAGGCTTCAGCAGAAAGACACACGAATGCCAAATTCAGAATTAATATGATTTCCTGCTGTAGGGAAGCAGTGAGCTGCAGTATTTGTATGGAAAGATAGATGAGGCAGGGTGTACATCTTCTTTAAGATGTGTGTTGCTTCTTTGTACAGCCACCCTTGTCCGAGCCAAGGAAAGGCTTCCAGGTCATAGAACCACTGCCTCTGTTGAAGCCAGAGTTGTAAAAAGTAAGGGAAAGTCATTTGGGCTAAACTTACCTCCGTGCTGACACAGATTTTTAAAAATAGTTTTGGACTTATCCACACTTAATAAGAGAGGACCAGGAAGGTCAGACTCCATTGTGGAAGTCCAGTGGGCTTATGCTGGGCTCCCACAATTGCTGTTTTGTTCTGTATCATTTCATTAAGGATCATTGCACCTGCTACTAATTGCAATGTGGCTTATTAATAATGAAAGAGTTTTCAAAATCTAATTTATTTCTCATGTTTCTGGCTGTTCAAACAATGACTATGGATTAATCAGGTTGCTGAATCAATTTGTGAGCTATTTATTCTCTTATTAACTTTTTAAAAAATCTTCTTTTCTGTTTAAATGTTCCTTCATTGTGTATTGATCTGCGTGTGGTCAGAAAGAAAAAAAGAGTTTTCATAGGCAGATTGCAGCTGACTTTACCTTCAGGGTCTTCCTTCTTTTTATTTACAAATGTGGTAAATGTTGTGCAGATGTAGGAGACACAGTTTGTGCCCTCAAGAAACAGTAGAAACCAAACCATTCAAGCACTTGTGTTTCTGAGACATGGAGTACAAGAAAAATAAAGTCGGTGATTTGTACATCGATTGCTATTTCCACACGTTTGATTGTTGGATTAAAGATAAAAATGTGTAGTTTCGTGTAGTACTTGCCAACAGGGATCTTTAGGAGTGTTTAGGATTACTGGACTGGTTCTCCAGCCTGCTGCAGTGAATGCACTCCAGATCTGGCAGGGCAGTGTTCTGTGTTTAAAACAGCTTTAAAATCCCACTCAGACAGGACTGGTTTATACCTACTACTGTTACTTGCATTGGCCAAGAATAATTGAATGTCAGTAAAGGAAGATGCTTTTCTCTCTCTAGATAAATCCCCTCACCCCACACTGGTTTTGTTTACTTTCTGCATTTGACAACAGTTTGTGTCTCCTCATTTGCAATATTCTCCTGAATCCTCAGTCATCCTGTTTCCGTGTTGTTTATGTGAGTATTTCTCACTGCATCAAGAGAAGAAATGTTTAAAAATAGAGAAATGCAATTCTTATTCAAAAAACAAAAAAACAGACACAATGGGGGGAAAAGTGAAGTCAGGGGCAATTATAGTAACTGTTGCTACACTTTACTTATTAAAAATATATTTAATTCATTAAAAAGAAAGGAAGCAAACTGTGTGTTGACAGTGTTGGCTCTGTAAAACTGTGAAAATAACTTCACCTGATACTGCTGTATGGTAACTGCTAATATCTAAACAACATTTCCATCTCTTTTAGGATCAGAGTCACACACAAGTTTCCCAGTACCGCCAGGATCACTCTCTGATTATGAGATCTATTGTCCATATGACTGATGCTGCTCATTCGGGAATTATGGCTCCGTCTCAGCTCACCACCATTAACCAGTCTCAGCTAAGTGCGCAGCTGGGGCTAAATTTAGGAGGCACTAATTTGCCACACACTTCTCCCTCTCCTCCTGCAAGTAAATCAGCCACTCCTTCCCCATCCAGCTCTATCAACGAAGAAGATGCAGATGAATCAAACAGAGTAAGTTATTCCGTGTGCTGTAGTGAGTAAGCTTCACGCATCTACACACTGCCTTTTCATGGCTGTGGCAGTATCCAGCTCAGCTCCAGTGTGGTCATTTAAAATATAAATGTTACAGTAAAGTGCAATATGATTAATTTGCTGGTTACCTTCTTTACTTAAGAAATTTCCATACTACCTCCATAATAATAAACATAAGAATAGACAGAGACATATACATATATTTTTGGTCTAATTTGTCTCAGGTTTTTAGATCTGTTGAATTTCTTCACGCATCAGCTTTGGACAGTTTTGTCATCTTGGTATTCTCTGGAGTCATGTAAAATATAGATGTGTTTAGACAGAAGTAAAATAAGCTTCTAACTGAAAGTTTAGTTAACTTATATTTTGCTTTAAATAAATCCTCTTATAAAAGGAAAAATTATTGACCAAATGAAGTACAAATGTTGTTATAGCAGTATATGTAAAAAGCCTAATTTAAGACTGTTCCATGAAAGGTTTTCTCATTAAGTTGATGGAAGTATGCATGTGGAAAACTCATTGTACAGGATCCTCAAAATATCAAAGTAAATTACAATCATAGAAGTATATTTAGAGCCACTTGATCCCCTTGTCGCAATAATCTGTGCATAGTTCAACAAAAGAGGGTCCATGGGACAAGGCACACACAGGGACCAGAGGTGCTGCAATCCCGAGTGTGCTGCTGGGATCCTCATCCCAGTGGGAAGAGAGGGGCTGTTGGTGCCTGGCCAGAGCACAGAGCTCCCAGTGCTCCCCCACAGGCACCTGCCCTGCCCAGGGAGCCGTGGGGCCTGGGGGCACACAGCCAGTGCTCCTGCAGGTGGACACAAACTGCCGAGTTGCTGCTGCTTTTTTCCTGAAGGGTGGGATTTTTAACCCCTGGCTTGTGTCTAAGTTGTCAGTCTAAGCCTGGGAATTGGGAAATGTCTCCAAGCTTCTGCCTTTGGAGTCTCAACTGCTGAAATTGTATCTTAATGGGAAAACATAGATGGTCTTTTCAAAATATGCTATGAACTAAATCTTAATTTTTCAAAATACAAATTAGCATTGGGGTGTACTTGTTCAGGTCAAACTCGTAGCATGTGACTCTCAGAGCCATGCTTAAAATGAGTAGTAACTATTCATGCATTTAGTTCCAGTAGATCCAATGAGATTATGCTGAGACTAAGTACTCTTTGGTGGAGAGAAGGGCCTGCACAACAGGCCAAGTGTTGCCTATATAGTAGCTTTATCCATATAATATTAAGACTGACTGTCAATAACTTTTTGCAATTTATCTGACTTATTTCATGCATTTGTTGACTGTTCTTACTGTTTCTTAGGCTACCGGAGAAAAAAGAGCTGCCCCAGATTCTGGCAAGAAGCCCAAGACTCCAAAGAAGAAGAAAAAGAAAGACCCCAATGAGCCGCAAAAGCCAGTGTCAGCATATGCCCTTTTCTTCAGGGATACACAAGCTGCCATTAAAGGACAGAACCCGAATGCTACATTTGGAGATGTTTCAAAAATAGTGGCATCTATGTGGGACAGTTTAGGAGAAGAACAAAAACAGGTAAATTGGTGCAGGGTTGTCTCACAAGAAGTAATATAGTAATCCTTGTTAAAAAAATCCTCCTACCTCTGCCCTGAGTGGGCCACGCTACTTGCTGACGTAGAACTCTACCTCTGTAGAGCTACACTGAGTTTTGAGCTTGCTGAAGACCTGGCATCTAAAACCTATTTTTTTGTAAGAGCCAGCAGGTAGAGTTAAATGACCACATTTGTCTTTAAATTTTAAAGGGCGGTTTTTAAAAGAGCTCAGGTTATAGGGTCCTAGAGTCCTCTTAAAACCATCTTTTGATGATTCCTATTTCAAAGCCCTTGTTTCCTATTAATAAGTTAGAAAAGAGGAAGGTACAGCATATTTACCATTTCCTTTGATCTGTCTTATGAATTTGTTACAAAGCGTGTTGATTTCTAACCTTTGAAGCCAATCCTCTGAGTCTCATTACAATGTTGTGTGTGAAATGCTATCTCCAGCTCCAACTTGGTACAGAGTGATGAGTTTTATACTTCCTTGAGGGTTATTCTTCTTCCTATACACATGTAACTGCTGCACATGGATTGAAGAGGGTTAAAAAAATACCCTTTGTTTGCCTGTTCCCAGTAACAGTTAACAGACGCTTCTATGGCAGAGCAGATTCTCGGATAGGGCACCTTTTGGCAAGAGATGAATGGTACTTGCTTCTGAAATACATTCGGAAACTTTTAGTCTGATCTAACAGATGATAATGAACATGATTTAAAGGTGAACTTTAAATTTGCTGATGATTAAAAAATACAGATTTATTCATTTTTTGCCTGTTCTTGTTTAACTCAATGGGATTCTTTCATGCTGACCTTGGGGCAAGTCCAAGCTCTTTGATCCACCTTGTCTAAAGGTGCACAGATTTTTTTACATGTAGTTCAAATATTTGTTTTGCAAAAAAAAAAAATGCACAGGTGTATTTTGCTATTTGAGACTACTGCTGATACATTTTGGCATCTGAAATACTCAGTGTTCTAATATCCCTGCTACTTGGAGTCAATAAAATACTGTTTTCTGGGCAAGTAAAGATTGCATAGGTAGTCTTGTCAAACAGTTGGCTGCTCAAACTGATGTCAAATAGCAGCCTTTTGTTATTCATGATAATCAACATAAATTGTAGTGCAAGTCCATCAAGCAGGCCTGAAAGCCTTTAACCACCTGCAACAATATTTAGAACTTTCAAGGAAGAAAAAGCACATCTAAGAGTAGAGTGTTTTCAGGGGTTTTGGTCTATGTTTTCTGTTTCTTTGCAAGTGATTTTGAGAGCATTCTGGTAAAACATTTTGATAGTTGAAGTTGGTGAAATTCTGATCTCTTTTCATAGGTATACAAAAGAAAAACTGAAGCTGCCAAAAAAGAATACCTAAAGGCACTTGCTGCCTATAGAGCAAGCCTTGTTTCTAAGGTAAGCCTAATAATGTCTTCGATGTTACGCAAGTGAGCTTTTACCAATGATATTGAAATATTTGGGGCAAGGGGGGGATGTTATGCAAAATAAAAGTTGAATCCTAGGATTTCTGCAATACAAGATGTTGTACTGCTGCTTAAACCCTGCTTAGTCTCTGCAAAAATAATTTCATCTCCCTACTGGCATACTGATGATTACCAGAAAACATCTTTGTAAATGTACATCTTCCTTGAGCTGCAGAGGCAAAGTAATGTACTTCATTACAAAAGTAAAATTTAGTCATGAAAAATATACTGACCTTTTGACATGAACATTTGCAAGCTATTTGCAGAGGTTTGTTTTTACTCAAGTGCTGCTTCACAAAGGACAGGCTTGCTTTACGTGGAATTGGAGAGCAGTGGTTGTGTAACAAAGCTTAAGTATTTCTTGCAGGTGAGGGGAAAGAAATGCGTGGTGGCTCTGAATTTGGAGAGTACTAACAGACAGACTAGCTGGCAGTGAGCCACATGGAGTATCTTAGTGGCTCTTGAGTTAAAATAAAACCTGTGAAGAAAACAAAGCTCTGCTGTCTTACTTGAGAATTTACCTTTCTAGACAGCAGCACTATGCGGGTTGTACTTCTGTTGCATCTGAATACTGTAAATGGAAATGTGCTTACAGACATCTAAAATACGGGTAAAGCATTACCAAGGTGGTTATTTCTCTAATAATATTTCATAAAGATCAATTACAAAAATATATTCAATCACAAGAAAGCAACAGAGGATGATGATGTCTGAACTCCTGAGAATATTTATTTGAATGTACAACTGCAGAGCATTAGTAAATCATATGGAAAGTTGCTGTGTATTTTAATTAATGACTAAAAATACAACATCAGAAATTATACACATGTGTTTTTGAAAGCTGGAAGATTTCTACTCCTTGTGTTGAGAAGCTGTGTTTTTCTGTTGCCTCTGGGACTTATATAATATTCTAAAAGCCTTTAGTATCACAATGCTAAGTTCAAGAGCAGCAGGAATTCTAAATACCTTTGAGGGATATTATTTTGCGAATCTTAAGTTCCCTTTTCAAAACCATCAGAAATAATATTTTTTTCCCCAAATCCATTGCACCTGGACTGCCAAGTAACTTCTGAGTAGATTGCAGGTGGAAATGACACTTAAAGTCATTGCATCTCGTCTCCTCTAAATAAGTCATCCTTGCTGTAGCTTTTTCACGTGAGATGGTTGCTGAGAGTAGGGATGGGATAGGCACTTGTGCAGCATGGTTTGTTACATTCTAAGGTAAATGTCTAAAGCGTGTCAGTTGATTGCTCATTGGTTGATAACTCATGGGGAGGGGAGTGTGTGTGCTGCTGACTCCCAAAGAACAGGTTTTTTTTAAAAACATGTGAATGTGTTGCACCTGTTCTAGCTCTTTTCAGAGACAAAATGTGTGTGACGTCTGTGACTTTCTGGTGTTGAGCAACGGCACAAGTTTGTTTTTGTCCAAGTAAGACCTGGAGGTACCATATAGGGAGGCAGATAAAGAGGTGATACAATGTATTGGTGGATCAGTGATTGTTTTCAGACTGCAGATTGATCTTTTCTGATAGAAAACAAAAGATGACAAAGGTCTCTGAGTAGCTGTTACTTTTATTTCCATGTAACCAGTAACACTGTTTTTTCTGTTGAAAAGACAATTAATTTCTTTTCCAAACACAGGCTGCTGCAGAATCTGCTGAGGCCCAGACAATTCGTTCTGTTCAGCAAACGCTGGCATCCACAAATTTGTCTTCCTCCCTTATTCTGAATAGTTCTCTTTCTCAACACGCGGCGGTATCGGCATCTCCCCAAACTCTTCAGCAGCCCCTTTCCAGAGCAATTGCTCCAAAACCCTTGACCATGAGACTGCCAATGAACCAGATTGTAGCTTCTGTTACCATTGCACCGAACATGCCAACAAACATTGCAGCTCCATTGATAAGCTCTATGGGCACAAACATGGTGGCAACGCCATCTTCATCTCAAGTGAGTCCCTCGATGCAAAGCCAGCAGCACCAGATACAGCAGCTCCAGCAGCAACAGATGCAGCAGATGCAACAGCAGCAACTACATCAGCATCAAATGCATCAGCAAATACAACAGCAAATGCAGCAGCAGCATTTTCAGCACCACATGCAGCAACATTTGCAGCAGCAGCAGCATCTTCAGCAGCAGATTAATCAACAGCAAATGCAACAGCAACTGCAGCACATACAGCTTCAGCAAATGCAGCAGCAGCAAATGCAGCATATGCAACACCAGTCACAGCCTTCTCCTCAGCAGCACTCTCCGGGAGCCCCGCAGATCACTTCTCCCATCCCTGCCATTGGGAGCCCTCAGCCAGCACCTCAGCAGCACCAGTCACAAATACAATCTCAGACACAGACTCAAGTATTATCGCAGGTCAGTATTTTCTGAAGATAAATGATCTTGCAACATGGCTTTGTGTTGATGGAGGGGGCAGGGGTACACCATATTTGGCTGAAAACTGTAAATTGTTGATGGTAGTTATGCAGGGATGCATAACAGATCAAATGATCCTCTAAAGTGTCTATTAGATAGGCAATAAAGAACTACAATGTAGCTGTGTATCATCTTTTAGCTGACTATAAATCATTTTGTTTAAAAGAAAAATGCTGTTCTCTTTTTCATGTGATGCCTTTTTAATTTATTTAAGCTTTACCTACAATATGTGAATCAACCGGCCTAATAAATACCTGGACCTTATGACTGCAAAATGGCCTTTCAGAGTTATATGCTATAACCCTTCCTTCTCTAAAAGTGAATAATGCACTTCAAGGCAGTATGAACTCATGAAGCCCTTAAAGCACAGTTGTAACTACCTGTAAAATTATGATTGGATTTCATACAATCATACTTGTATGACATGAGTTAGTTGATGGCATTTTTTGTCATGAAAAAATAGAGTAAATCACAGATTTTTGCCAAAGCTCTTATTTTTTTTCTCTCCTAAATGTCTTCAGAAAAACAAATGCAAGTAACTGGAATTAAATGTCTGACCCAACCTTTCACTTCATTTCTCCAAATAAACCTGCCATAGTTCGTAAGAAAATATATATTGACATTTACCCTCTTACGTTAATTCCAATTACAGAACAAATGTGAATATTATATTCTGTGTTGAAGTGATGAGTTTCAGATTTAATACACTGTATTTTTAAAAGGGAAATGCACTTAAATAAAACTGTTATTACAGAAAGCTAAGATGAGAAATACAAGTTATTAATACGCTGTAAAACCAGTAGAATATTTAAACGAAACTCCACAACTGAATAATCAATGTAAATATTTTCTTTAAAAGTTGTAAGTTTTCATATCATGTGTTGTAAAGTTTTCATAAACGAGGCTTTAATGTAAACACTGGTAACATGAATTATTAATTGCTACATTGCTTATTGTGTTTTTATGCTGTTTTATACTTTTTTATGAGTTATGATAGCAGCAATTAAGTTGTTTGTATTTTGCTTATCTAAAATAAATGCTTTTATCTTGCTATAGAATAAACACATTTCAGTAAAACTGATGAGCTGTAAGTCTTTGATAGAGAAATCAGAAATGTTTCCTTCTGCAAATGTTTTCTTGGACTTTTTTTAACTCCCTTGGATTTTTATCAAACTTTCTGGGTGAACAGGTACCAGTGGGAACAGAGCGAGTGCTTGGCTCTTGTACCGTCCAAGATGCTCTGCTGAAGAGTCGTGGGCAACTTCTCTGAGGTGTCTGTGACTTCAGAGAGAGAAAGCAAGTGGTGGAGTCACAAAACATCATGGTGCCCTGTGTTAAATGATCTGCAGGAACAGGGTAGTGAACCTGTCTCTCAGCAGTAATGTTTAGAAATCCAAATCAACACAAATTGTGGCTTTCTTTGTATCTGAGAGTTTCAGATGTAAACGCAGCTACTGCTGTGGGCTTCCCTCTGTAAGCCTCCAGCTCTTGACTTGGGCTGATCCTGAGTTGTCTGACTTTTCTTTCCTCATAAAAGTAGAATGTGATGGAGTGGGGGGAATGGAGAGGGCAGGTGTTTCAAATGAAGGGTTTGGAAACATTAACATCCAGTGTGTTGTCAGGTTATTAGTGCTGTTCATATATTTTTGCTCTGAACAGAAAGGAGAGAGCCTTTATTTTCCTGTTTCCCTTCTTCGCCTGCAATAACTGTGCTTCGAGTGCAGTCTGACCACTATCCCCAGTTGTCTGGCATGATTAATTACAGCATCTGTCCTGTCAGAAGCTATAATGAAGAGGTCTTGATAAAAATTGCAAATTACCACTGGCAACAATCTTAAACTGCTTATGATAAAATGAAAATTAAAAACAGCAAGTGTCAAGCCTGAGCAGAATCCTAATCCTGTTTGAGGCATGGCTACCATGCTCAGACCTCAACCCAAAAATAATGGAAGAGAGATCCCCAAAAAGTTGCAGCCAGACTTGAGGCAAGAGGTACTATACCATGTGAGTTTATTCATAATGAATTCAGCTTTCAATATTTCATCATCCTCAGGTATTCTGTTTATTATGTACAAATATTGAACAGCAAGAGATTCTAATTATAAATTTATAGATTTCTTGGAGCAGAAAATATCATGTATAAATTGAAGCTTTTCATAATAGGTGTTAGTTGACAGCTACCCATGCTCCTAATAGCCTTAGCATGATATCTAATAATGCCTGGGATGGAGGGTGTTTATTCCAAGTGCAAGGAAGCCTGTCTGCTTTAGAAATGGCATGACAGAGGCTGGTTGGGAGAGATTTTGTGTGTCAGTTTTAACCAATGTTACATAACAAAGGGAACCATTTTATAGTCGTTTTTGAAACCTTTAGACAAATGTCTTCAGAAATAATTGCTAAACTGCATGTGACAGTAATTGTGTATTAGTTCTATAATTGTCATTTTGAAGACCTATGAAGTATCGTTGGAAAAATGTCACTAGTGATAAGAGTTAATTACAACTGAAGTCTGTTTTCAACTATTTGCAGCGAGAAGCAGGTGTTATTACACTCATTAAATGGTTTCATAAATCCTGGGTTTTATCACATTTGATTAAGAGCTGCTGAACTACTGATGTTCAATTCCAGGAAAAATAGTTTTAATTACTGCAGCTGAAAAAAAAGAGAAAATTAATCATCAAGCAGGACTGTACATTTTAAATATCAGAATTTGAATCTTGAGAAACTGGAGCATCCCCCTGCTTGCCACAAAATTATATTTTGCATTACCCACAATAGCATATTGCAGAACATCTTGTGTTTCAAACTGTGCAAGTTTGTGTTCATGTTCCCTAAGTCTAAGTGAATAACTGTGCTATCATAGGTCATAAATAAAACTGTTAGTTTAAATCGCTTGACATGCAATTTATACAAGAAAAATACAATAATCTGTATGGTTTCAGTGTCGTGCATGATTTTTAAGAATGTTTTCCTTCATAGCATTTACAAGCACTTAACTGCTCCCTTCTTTTCCCAAGGTTTCAGATGCTTTATCACCCCGGTTAACCACATTCTACTTTCACATTAACCCAGGTTGACACATGATGAAAGAACATAAGGAGGTTTAATTTTTAGCTGACACAGGGTCATTAGTTTCTAACTTGGAGAACAAAGCCTTTAAATACCTCTGTGCAACATAATCTCAATTTTATATTATCACCTGACCATTGTGGTTTGCAGGACAGATGGATTAAATATCTCAAGTTTAACCACAAGTCTTGCACTGACTCTTTTCAATGGGGATTCCTATTTGAATGGCTCCTTTTCCATTTCTCACTTCATGGAGTATTTTGCAGCACTGGACTGCATTCTAACCTTTCCCTCCCCCCTTTGTTTGGCTTTTGTTTTGCAACAGCTGTTATTATCGTTTTTGGTCAGCTGTGATTGCTGGAGGCAAAATAGGACCAGATGGTGTTTTGCTATGCATGAATGGCGAGTTAGAGGAGTTTAGATTGAATAGGCCAAGTTTGAATGGTGTCTATGCACCACCTGCCCTCTTCAGCAGCAGCACACACATCATAGGAGCATGATCTGTCTCAGACCTACTAGAATTGGATGGGAATGGAGAGCGCCTCGTTGGATTTTCTCCATATTTATTGATCTTCCATGCACTAACAGCATAATGCAGTACACAGTCAATTTGAGTTAATTGGATATGACACAGCATGTACATGTAATCTATCACCGGAGTCTCCTGGTACACTTTAGGGTTTGCTGCCACAAGAACATGCAGTATTAGCCTGCATTAATAGGCTAAGTGGATGGAAGTAAACCAGGATCATTGTAGGGTTTGATTTAACAAAATATACTGTAGTTTTACAATTGTACCCTTGAAACTGCCAGAAATGCAGTTAACTATGAACATTTCTGATTTGATACACTGGGGCTGAGTATCTTGTCACAGAAAAAAATATGTGTCATTCCCATACTTTTCTGTGAGATTTGCCAGTGAAATTTAAACAAATGTAGGGAGCAGCGTCTATAGGGATGGGCCAATGCCATTCAGATGAGTACCAAAGGGCTGCTCTGGTAACCTAAAACTGGTCAGAGAGGTGGAATTTAAATGTTACGTAAAATGTAAGAACTGTTGTATGTTCTGTTGAGGCTGACTGAAAGACATGGGGTGTGAAAGACCTGTGCCTGGATGTTACGGAGGAAAATATATATATTATGAATAATGAAAAAATATATAACAATAATATATAATACATAAATTACTTGCATTGTTAGAGCAATTGGATGTTTCAAAGCCTACTTAATATGTAACTGAGGGTTGCGATCATGCTCTAAGTTGGCAGGAGCTGCTCACTCGGCGTCTTTGTCTGTGGTGTCAGGTAGCCAAGTGAGCTACTTTATTATGAAAATTGCATCCAACTGAAAAAATGCTAAATATTTTCAAGTGCCTGTGGGAAAAGCTAGGTTTGTATTAAAGGATTTGGTTCTTAAAGTCACCAAGAAGTTAATGCTTCTCAGGTGCATCGGAGGGAGAGAATTTTCGATTATAATACTAAAATCTTTGAGAAGTGAATGTATTGCTTTGAATGAGCTGCTCTGACACTTCAATAGGCTACACTGGAGATTTAGAATGCATTCTGTTTACCTCAGTTAAAAACCAGAAGTAGTATTTTAAATAGTGGGGTTTTTCCCAAGTTCTTGGAGCATTAACATCTTCAGCCCCTAAACAAACCAAAGTAGTGGAGAGTTCTCTTACAAGGTTAGAAATTAAATAATTTTGATCGTCTAAGTAAAAAAGGTTGAACAGATAATTATACATGTCCTGCAGTTATATGGACACTTCTTCCAGGTGTCGTTTATTCTCTTTCCTCTCCAGGAGTATCTTTATGATGCAGTTACCTTTGGTCTGTTATTTTCTCCAAACTGAAGCTGCTACACCATTGTAACTCTGCTGCTCTAATTGTAAGAGAGAGGCTTTGGTCCAGCAAATCACTTAAAGTGAGCTAATAATTCATGTATAAAAGTAGTAATTTCATTGAAGTGACTACTCATGCTCTGTTATACAGTTGCTCAAGTGCTTTCATAGATCAGGGGTCTGGTTGCAAACCATTGTATTTGTTTTCCAAACAGATCCAAGTATTTATAATAATAATCAGAACCTAAAAGTAATCTTCCATTTTCTGCATTTTCTTTTATTAAATTCTATTCTAAACAAGTCACTAGTCTCATTTTCAGGTGCAGGTATCTAACCCTAGTGCTGGTTCAATGACTGTGAATCATCATAAATGTGTAAAGAATTATCCACCTGATGGTGAATTGTATACACAGTCGTTTAGAAGGGATTCTACTGTGCACAGGTCTGAAAACTTCTACCTGGATCAGCAGTCACAGCCCTTGACTGAGCAGATGCCTTAACCAAATATTTGTATTTACAAAACAGAGAAGTAAATGCAGGCAGACAAAGTGCCAGGGTGCCTGCTGGCAATATTTGTGGAACATAAAGGGTATAGTAACTGCAGGCTGGTTTATTTTAGTGCTATAGCCCATACTGTACTGCTAAAAAACATATACATTGCATTAGCACAAAGTACATAAATAATAAATCCCTTGTGTTACGATTTTCTTGCTGGTAGTTAAAGGTGTTTAATCTTGGAATTGGTTTTGGTATTCCAGGAATCATAAGAATTGACCATCATATTTAAAAAATAGTAAGTAGCTGTACCATTTCTTACTTTTCTCTTCCTAATTTTGGAAGTGAAGAATATTCAGTCTCTGGAAATCAGAGCTCACTTTGGAAAATTCTGCTGTGTGGACTGTTGATCAGAGGATTATCACTGCGGGCCTGATGTGTGTGTATATATATCTATAAATAAATAAAATCTTGCACCTTGCTCCTATCTGCTCACCACCTGTGGAAAGCTTGTGCGGAAGAACTTCTCCTCTTTCAGCCCCTCTTCATGTTCCTCCAGTTCCTGAGGGTCACAAGGAAATTAACGGATTGTGCACATACACAATACGTTTGTTTTAATAAAGAGATGTCCAGATGGATGCAATTAATTGTATGTGGCAAATGTCTAAAATATCCATAAGTCTACGCATGCATTTGGGAATTTTGGGGTTAACATGTTAGGTGCTTTGCAGCATGGACTGCCAAAGGATTTGGTTACTGCTTAGCGTGCCTTGGCACTGACAGAATATAGATGAAGTTAGTGATAATTATCATCCTTGTGTAAACAGACTTTCTCCCTTATAGAATGGTGGCAAATAAATCTACAAGAGTTTTGGTCAATTACAGCAGACAAGTGAATTACAGCAAATCTTGAGCCCATGGTGAAATACATGTAATTCTGAGTGTCAGTTTAGATACTTGTGTTTCTATAAAGGCTGGGCAGCCTCTCTTTTTTCCTTCCTTTTTTCCTTTAACCCAAGGCAAATGAAGTTATCCTTCACTTCAGAAAATGACCAGAACTCGCTAGCAGGCTTGGACAAATTAAACATCCTTGAACAAAAATTGTGATACTTTCACATTCATTTCTCTTGATGTTTCCTGTAGCTGTACTTGGCTTTAAACTGAAGGTGGAGTTTGTTCTGATTATTTCTTTCCATTTTCAAAGCTGCTGATCAGCAAAAACAAAAAGAATTGATGCACAGCTCTGCAGCCCTGCCAGTTCAGCTGCACAACAGGCAGCTCCCACTGGGAATGGGTGCTGGTCCCAGCGCCGCCAGGCACAGCGGGATGTGGGTGCAGCATGGGCTCCATGTTTATCTCATTTCATGTCACTTTGGTTTTAAAAGTAAAAGCAAGATATAACTGATAATTTCAAAGGGAGCAGAGCAGCCCATCGTAGGCCACTGCATCCCCTTGTCCCCGTGGCCATTGGGTATGTCACTGCAGCCTCTGGTGGGGCAGGAGATCTCCCCTGTGCCAGTGGGCCCCGTTCAGAGCAACACCACCAAGCACCACACCTACGGAAAATTAAAACCAACTTTGCAGTGTACTTAGGGCTAAATAAGAGCCCATGAAGCCAGTAGAAATAATCCCAATGATTTCAGGATACTTTGGACCAGGGCTTAGCTGAAAATCGACAGAGAAATGCAGCCATTATGAGCACACTTGTAATTTTTTCCAATGACGTAGGAATATTTCTTGGAGAAAGAGAATTTGAGGGAGAGGGAGGAACAACAATTTTCCATCTGAATTGAGAAAATGAAAACTGTTGGGTGTGTGTTGCTATCACAGCGAAGTGTTTCTATCCAGGCTCAACGTTTCAGCATGTAAACAACTTCCACTGAAATCTGCAAAGTGCCTGTACAGAGCATCTGGGAAAATATTTGTGATTTAAATGCATTAAGCAAAATGATAATGTTATATGACTTTGGTTAATCAATAACAGAGGGGAAATATAATGCTTTATTAACCTTCTACCATACGATACAAAGTCAATGAAATAAAAAAATACTTTTTTCTTTTTTTAAAACTTGCATAAGTTATAGTGGGGTTTCATTTTAGGGAGTGTGAGTTTTTTCCCCTATCGTTATCTGTATATTTTATCTGCAGTTTGTTGCTTTAGAACAATGTATTTGTCCACTGTAGACAAAATATGCACTTTGTTCAATTCCTTACTTGAGGTCAAATTCTCTTGAGGAGAACAAGTGTGGGTTGTGTAGCTGTCAAAAGAGGGTTTAGTGCTTGACCCTAAGAAGCATTCAAAGCCCAGATCTTTCTTTTTTTATTGCTTTTCATTTTCATTGTTCGTACTTTATACTTAAGAAGGGGCCTCTGCACAGGGGAAAGCCCCTGCTTTCGTATTCACGACTAGCAGCCTTCTACTGAAACACCTCAAAAGCTTTTCACAGCAAGAATTTGGAAACCACTGCTCTGTGTCAACTGCTGGTGCATAATCACACTGCACACGGAGGGGCTGGGGCAGAATGTGCGGGTACACGTGCCGGCTGGAGCCCGGGGAGGATGGGATGGAGGTGCTGTAGGGATTCAGGGCACATGCATAAATGTTCTGGCAATAAACAGAAAGTACGGGAGGTCTGTAAGCTTGGATGCAATAAAGCAGGAGTGTGAATCCAAAAGGTAAGTTGCCGAATCAATGTAGTTTAGAAGGACGTACAGGCAATAGTTGTTTAACTGGATGCTCACTGAAAAGTCGATGACACACTTTTGTATATCTGTGTTCCAACAGAAGTTGTCTTACATTCTCTACAGATGGTGTTTATATAGTGTGCACAAGCTCAGAGTTAGAAATAGCCATAAAAAAGGCCAGAGATTTTGTGTAATTATTCACAATTACTATTGTGTAATTGGAAAGTGTAAGTTTGTATTACATTTTATTTTACAGAACTACAGTGCAATTATATTTGCAAAAGCTATTGCCAGTATGAGGTGCCTTATTTGTAAAAAATGCAAAATGCTTGTAGTGTTCCTAATTGAACCGGAGTTTTGGTTAGCGTACAGAAGTGGTAAAGGTGATTTCAAATCCTTTCCATCCATGTTGGCAAGACTGTTGGCCTTATCTTTTTTATATTGGGTAGTAACTCAGTTCTCCAGAGCCGTTCCAAGGGAGCCAGGAGCTCAAGAGGACCAAACAAACAGATGGACTGAGATACCAGAAACCTGAGCAGTGGAGGAAGGTCACCTCTTTAGAAAGTTACACAATCCTTGTGGGAGCCTGGCTCCCAGGTAGGGTGATTTCAGGTGGGAGGTGGGTGCTGCACAAGCCCTGCCCTCTGCTGATAAAGGCATGAAACAGCATTAAAGAAAAAGAGATGACAAGATAATTGGTCATCTACATAAATTGAGACTAACTACATATATTATGTATTCTGGGATAATTTGCACCCTTAAGAAATCCTAACAAGGAGCAGTTGCTGCCCTACTTGGAACTGAGTCTCCAAATAGGCATTCAGATGGGGAAGCATGGTTTTAATTACACAGATCTCCAGTCAACTCCGGGAGCCAAGGAAATGCAGGGGTACATGAGCACTCTGTATCAGCATCATCTGGTTCAGCAAACAAGAAGCATTCCACAGAGAGCACAGAAAAATAAAAGTTGAATAAGTCAAAAAGACTTACAATGAAAAAATAAAATAGCTTTCAGGTTATTTGAGAGTATCAGAAAAAACAGAACAGAACAAAACCAAAAAGACCCCTCACAAAAACCAAAAAAACCCCAAAGACAACACTCTCAAAATTATGAACTGTATGAGCTTTCATGTGCAGCAAAAATTCCTCCAGAATTGTATTTGTTGCTCATAACAGGCAACTGGGAATAACATGAGAGGTTTGCAGAGTCCCTGCAGGGCGCAGTGCACATACTGGCACTGTCCAAGCTTTGTTCTTGAGGGCAAACATTGCTTTCTGCTTGTTGCCACTAGTTCAGGACTCTCATTTTCATGCAGACTCGAGGCCATGTCATTAGTCTCTGCTGCTTGTTCTCAACAGCCAGCCGGTCCCAGCCTGGCAACGTCAATGGTAAAGTGACTTTCAGGATCATCACGGAAAATCCCTGAGACAGGAGGGAACCTTCCATGTGATATGGGGCTCTGTGGTCTTGTGCAGGCCCTGCTGTGGGTCAAGGGCACTTTCACTGCTGGCTGCACCAGGCATGAGGAAATTGGAATTATGGAACCCCCACCCCTGGGAGCGTTTCAAGGCCAGGTTGGAGGGGGCTTTGACCAGCATGGTCTTTGTGGGAGGTGTCCCTGCCCATGGCAGGAAGATTGGAACTAGACGAGATGATCTTTAAGGTCCCTTATTTTATGTTTTGGTTCTGTTAAGGATTTCTCTCTATAAAAGTGGAGTGAAAAGAAAAGTTTGTTACACAGGTTTTTGTTAAACCTGAAGCAGCAGAATAAATAGGTGACTTCATGAAAAGCTGAACCAGGTTACTATTATTCTTGGTGATTAATTAACATCTGTAGTGTTTAAATGTTGATAACTGCACCTGTTTCTTTAAAGCATCCTCCTGGGTTTCCTGTGTGGAAAAGCAGAGGGTGAGAAGCTGATCATTTGCAGCTCAAGATAAATATTGCTGTGACTGAGATTTGCTGGTCAGGTACTGTAAGAAACTCAGTTCTTGGAACAAAGCAGACAGATGATCCCTTTGTTGATTTAACAGCACTTGAATAAAGAGTAATTAACCCCTTACAGTATCATGTATAGAATTTCCATCCCATACTTTTAGTTTAGTACCACTAGGATTTTAACCATCGCCTCTTGAAATCCATTGTAAAGCTTGCGGTGGCTTTGGAGCTACTGGACCAAATCTTGACAGAGCAGCTTCGGAACTTTTATCATGTAAAAGAATTATTATAACTCAGAGCTGTGCTTATATTCCTGCTGGCAGCAAGGTGAAGGCTGTTTGACTCAGAGCCCAACACAGTCCTGCTCACCTTTGCAGCCCTGTATAAATGATTATGAGCAATACTGAGGTTGGGCAAAATTCAGGGGTTTAGTTGGTGTTGAAAGAGTTGATACTGTTTCTCCTTATAGAGTGCAGTGTCTTGCTTTCCACACTTACGCAGTTAATCAGCTAGTAATTAAAAAAAAAGGTGCGGCCTCCGGTGTCCCAATATTTGGTCACAAAGCAACATCAATATTGCTGTTTTTTCTGCTTTTACATAGACGTGGGATTAGATTTTCTACCCTGCTCCTTTCCTACTTTTGGTACATATACAACTCTTTTAAGCAGTACAGATTTGATTAAAAAAAGCCAACCCAGCAGCATAAACCAAAACCAACTGTGTTCACTGAGGCGTTTTGTACATCATAGCTGCTACTTACCATTCTTATTCATCTGGCGTTTACAGAGAAAGCCTGTCTTGATATCTTGAAGGCACTTTTAATGAGTACACATCATGAATTTTCCAACTGCTTTAGACTGAAAATGATTTCCTTTATATTTGTCAGAGAATCATGTTATTTTACATTTTAAAAGGTTCTTGCACACCTCCCTAGCACCTGGATTGTAAGTGATTATTGGCTATTGTAGTTTGAAAATGAAAGTTGGTAGAATTTACTTCAAGCCCGTTCAACTAAATAAAAAAGTTAACTTCTGCTTAAAAAAAAGAATAAAACTGCCACATAGCTACTGTACTCTCAGCTAAATACCTGCTTTGATATATTCATACAAAAGGTTAAATCCTGCACTCCTTCTCTGCACAGCATCTGTACCAGCCATTCCATCCCTCTTGCAGAATATTCAACCTGTCAGGCTCCTCCTGTCAGGATGCTGAAAGTTTATGAGGGTTCAAAACGTGGACTGGTCAAAATCATCAAGGAAAATCTATTCAGGTTTCTTCAGCACTGGTTTGGGAAGCGCCCTGATAAAATTGGATGGAGACTGGAAGGCAATCTGGGAAAATAGCATGTTGTGTGCGTCTTGTGCTCACCCTTGTCCCAGAGCAGCTCATGTTGGACACCGGAGACCGGGCTGGGTAAACATTTGCAACCCCTATTTTAAAGTCTTTTGTTATATGGACTAATTTTAAAACCATTGCAAAAGTTACTCTGGCTTTGGGAAGTTTCAGAATAGGGAAGGCAAAGCTCAGTTTCATTAATAAACTCTATCGGCAAAATCCATGGCAATGGGAAGCCAACTAAGTGAGACAATTTACTGTATCGGGTTAACTTAGTCTTTTCCATGACCTAAGCCTAATTGCCAAGCACTGAGCAGTAACTACTAATTTTCTTTCTTTCTCAAACTGTGGGTACATTAGAAGTATTTCCTTGTTTTATTATTCAAATACTACTAAAGATGAGTACACTCAGCATTGACTTAACCCTGCTCTGCCAAACTGGCCAAGGAACTCTCAGTTTCAGTGGGAACAGATGGAAGCTCCTGCCTGTAAGTTCACGGCTTCTGTTTGATCACCACTAATCGGGTGACTTTACTGACTTGGCAGTTTGGTGTAAGAAAATAGTGCATATTTTAGTCATAACCTTGTAAAACTTCACTTTGTATTTGAAAATATTTGGAGTGAAGAGAAATAATGAACTATCTCTACCCACATTAAATAGATAATTGAGAATATGAATGTTAAGAAGCCCAGTCTAAAGAGTTACTGATTGATTTGCTGCAAGTTACTATGAATTAGGTCTGCAAAGAAGAAAACAGGATTACAATTTAAAGATCGTAATTCAATGGCTTAGAATTTGTACCACTTCCCATTCTCATTACATTTGCAGGAATTAAGTACTTCTGTCACACAATTTAGCATTAACTAGGATAAAAGAGATTTATCGTTTCTGTTGTTATTTTGACGATCATACAGTCAAAGGCAGAGAGCAGCCAAAACTATCCTTGTTTTTAATGTTGGTTGGTGACATGCATTACTGTCTGGGCAAACATGGCACGGAGTGGAAAGGACCATACCCCATGGATGGTCTGAAATTAAAATCTTGCTTTGATAGTTTAGCAAAGCGAAGCCATAACTGTGCTGGCGAGCAGCCTGCTTCCCACCGTGACCCCTGCAGAATGAACATCCTTCCAGCATTGCAGGGGCGGCAGAGTTAAAGGCTGCTGGTTCTCTGTGGTGTGGTTGCCCACACTTGGAGCACTTTCCAAGTGTTCCCACTCCGAATCCAGTGGGTCAGGTTTGTGGTCAGACTATTAATAGTGGCCTTTGAGTGGATTCCTTGAAATGGGAGGCTCGGCAGAATCCTGGCAGTTCTCCTGGCTTAAGCAATTTAATGCTGATGCCTGATGCCTGGGATTTAGCATACAGTCTGCTCAGTGTTCATATTTAAGGACAAATTTGCAGACAGGGAGCAGAAAAATGACTTGATTTTTAGCTAGCTATCACATATGGCTGTTCAGTTTTTGTGTGAGATCTTTACAGAGAGATCTAAGGCTTGTTTTCCAAAATTTAGCAGCAGAGAATATGATGGCAGTTCTTATGCGGAAACAAACAAAGCTCTATTCATGCAGGAAAGCTGTTTGTTTGTTAATGATCTTATGTAGGTAATAGCTAGTAGTAGTGATGGTAATTCATTGCTTGGAACACAAATAAATACTTGTGTTTATTTTTAGGGAGGATGACATATACTGACTTGTTCAATACAAGAATAAAATTCAATATAAAGAAATATCTGTTGTGTTTTACAGAACAACTGCCTTTATTCTCTCTTCTCCTTTGTTCCTTGAGCTTTAGAGTATGACTATTTAATTAAAAAGATTGAATGAGACACCAAGTTTAATTTTTTCTAAACAATAAACTGCAACATATTCAACAATGTCTCATGCCTTCCTGGCATTTTGACGTACGCCTGCAGCAGAGTCTATTGAATTTGGTATGTGACTAAAATCTAACAAAGAACACTGTCTACTGAACTTTAAATCTGCTTGGTTAAATCATTCAGTGTGCTGTACAAGTTGTACAGCTGAAACTGAAAATAAGCAGAGCCCTTACAAAACTCGGCCAAGAAGCAGCTTAGCTAAAATTCTCAAGATACGACTTAGGAGCTTTGGGGTAATTTTTACAGTAAAAACCCCACTGTAATGGTTACTTCATATGAATTAATTGTATTTTTTTCTCTTGTTACTTACTAATACTTCGTTAGTACTTAAATTAAAACAGTAAGAAATGTGTTTGGTTGGATCCTTGCAACCAGTTGCAACAATGCTTGTTGTTTTGGTAAATATATTACTGCAGTAAGAACCCCGTCTGACTGGGCTGCAGAATTGGCTCAGCATTGACATCCATAGAGTTAGACAATAAATCCTTCTTTTGCAGGATGTGAAAAAAACCCCTGTACTGGAAAAATAGAAGTGCTCTTTTGCATGTCCAGTACATCTGTTTGTCAGACAGTACTCTGCAGGGGAGACACTTCCATCTATTGGCACATTGTAAATAATAAATAAAAATAACAATAAGGCAGTACATTATCACATTTAAATAACAAATAAGCAAAATAGGAGGCAACACCCACTGGCCTTTGAAAGATCTACAGAGGCTACATTTCATGCTAGATAGGTCCTAGAGGAATTGGTAAAAGGACATGAGAATACTCTTAGAAATCTGGTGAAATGCTGTTTGTTAAAAATCCTGGGCTAAGGATTCAGCTTTGATCAAACTTTGTTGAAAGAAGTGATTGGAAATAAAAAGTGAGGATATTTATGAACTGTTTAATACAATATCTGAAGCCATGTTAAACTTAAATGACCTGTTCCACATGGAGATGGCACTCTGAATTATATCAGGACAATTATAATGAAAATAGCAGGTGTCCTATTGCTTTTTGGTCAATTACCATAGTTAATGAATGAAGCAAATTTTTTATTACAATTTAATTACCCAAGATTATTCAGCTCACTTGCAGCATCTGTTTTTTTGCAAAGGTCTGTATGTTGAACCCAATTTTTTTAAAAATAGGTCATCTAGAGCACAAAGAGCTTGATCCATCACTGTGCATGTGAACTTCTCAACCCAGAAGGATGGGAGATGAGCCCCAGTGTCAGGGGCTGCATCCTCTTTCGTTTCAGAGTGGAACTGTTGCATCCACCTTGGTGCTGGCCTTTCCGCCTTCTCACTTTTTGCTGGAGCTGTGTCTCAGCACTGTATTTCTCAGCACCAATGACCACGACCACCAGCAGCAGAACAATGGGATTTGTATGACTACAGTCTCTGGTTTCAGGCTGTGACTTCTGCACACTTGTGAAGTCAGTTGCCTTAACTGCTGAGGAAAGAATTCCTCTTATAAACTTTCCTTGGATGCCTGTCCTGATGCTCCTTCTCATGCTGTACCCCAGCCAAAATGCTCAAGTGGTACTATTAGCCTGGACACTCCCAGCTTGGTGGGCTCTAGCCCAAACAGAAGGGACTCAGCTCTTACAAATGGGATGTCTAGATGCTATGAGAGCACTTCACTGCACTGTGTAGCCTTGGCATATTCATTGCAAAATATCCTTATGGGTCACTGGGCAGGAAGTACCTGTGGTACTGAGATGCACTCCTGCTACCAGAAGACATCAACTCAACAAATGAATTATTGAGTAAAACTCTATGGTCAGACTAAGTAATCACAGGGATCCCTTCTGCCCCTAAAATCTATTATCTTAATTCTCATTTACCCTAAGGCCATTTTACACCCCTCTAGCAATGTAAATGGACCTTAAGGATTGAATATTTATATCCCCATTGAGGTATTTTTATGTTGCCAGAGTGCTGGCTCAGTAACCTTTGTGTGAATGAGAATGAGGAGCTCTGAGTCCTTCAATTGCCATGCTGGAAGTTGGCTCAGGTTCTGGGGTTTCGCTTGATTCTGTGGTTTTTCCATGTCTGATCAATACATGTAGACTGTTTGGGAGTCCTTGTTTCAGTATTTTATTAGCATGATTCATGTAACTTTGTTTATGCCTTTTGTGCTGGGGATTGACTAGTTAATGACATAACCAATTAACCACCTGCCTTTGACACAGTGCTCGAATCAAGGTGCATATTTTTCCCAATCATACCAACCTGTGATGTGAAAAGAAACCAAAGTGTAAATCTAACATGGTTTGGACTGTAATCTTGGAAACAAATCCTAATGGCTCTCAGATCTTTCAGGGGTGTTGGTGAATCTCTGCTGGGCAGAATCCGAGCTGAGGCACCAGGAGCTGAGTCTGAAGGTAAAACTACTTGACCTATGGTTGCCTACTAGTGTTATTGTGGTTGTGCCTCCAAAACTGGAGTAAAACCTGCAGTAGGATGTCCCGGATGTACAATATACTTGCACATTCTGGCAGCAGCTTTATCTTTCTTGTGGCCTAAATGTAATCCAATAATAAACAAAAATTCCTGGTGGGTGCTTGGATTAGATGAACATCTGCTCACTAATCTGTTTTTAAACTGCATAGTGGCTTTTTCCTGTAAGCTTTTCACTTAGATGAAAAGATAGTGATAAATAAATAAATAAATAAATAAACTACTCAAAAACCAAAGGAGAAATTCAGATGCTCCAGATTCCTGCTGGATAAACACTGGCATTCAGTGCTTCCTGGAGCACAGCACTGCTCCCTGCATAGAGTTCTTCACTCTGCTAACGGAGGCCCAAATGCCTCCTACAGTGAGGGCTCTTTTTGTTTCACTGGGCGTTGGATGCCTTGATACAAGCCATGACACATGGCAGGAGAAAAGCAGACACCCGAGGACAGACTCCTCTGTTGCATAATTCCACGGCTGAGAAACGTGCCAGGGAATGCAGAATTATGACTAAGACTTTTCCAGCTTTCCTTCTCATTGTCTTCATGGCCTGGTAGAAAATTGTGACAGCTGGAAACGAGGGGAAAAATGGAATTTGTTGCTTTCCAGAGGAGTCAGATGGCCTTCAGCAATCATTTTAAGAAGTGCTCTCTTTTAATGGATCTGTTGCAAATCTGTGGACCTGGGCTGTAGATCTATTGAGATGGTTTTTCTAGTCTCAAAGTGCTCCTGAGCACTGGCAAATACCTCCACGATCTTCCCTCTTGCAAATGCAGGAGTGCAGCTACTTCTGCAAGTGCCCAAGCCATTGTTATGCCTTCTCTGGGCAAGGAATAGCAAAGTGGGACAAGCTAAGCTTAAAACTGAAAACAGACCCCAAAGTAGAAGCTCTTCAAAGCAAACAGCAGGGAATAACTTTTGCTGCTGTTGGTTTTGGGTTGGTTTTTTTGTTTTAATATTTATTTTGAAATATGGGACCTGTCGGCGGGGCATGTCCCCACATACTCCAGTGGCTCCCACTGCCCACAGCTGCTAGGGGCACGTGGTCTGGCCACTCCAATTTGGAGAGAGGTGTGCGGCCGAAGTGAGGGGACGTCTCAGCAGATAGGGAATGTTGATCACAGCACACCCAGCCTTGGTGCACAAGCGCTTTAATGAGGCAACAAGCTCCTCAGAGCTTATTGCTTTGGATTACACCACGTCACCTTCTGTCACGCTGTGTGGAAGCCCTAAGCGAGGCCGACATGGTGGAACTCAGGGGATCTTGATGTGGAATGTTATTACATGCTACAGTGTGTGAGAAAATCAAAGTTTGCCTCTCCTGGCATCAGGTACTCGCTCCCTGCTTCTGCAGTGGCCCTGCAGTCCAGCTTCCAGCAGGTGGTCAGCAGGGTAGGTGTTTGGAAGAACTGGGATATTTTCATTAAGCAGTTTCAAATCTCATTAGCAAATTTTCATAAAGTGATAATGCGGTGGCAATATTAGCCTTATTAATCCAATATGAAAGTCACTCTCATGATAGGGAAAAGTGCTAATAAAAGCCTTTCATTTTATACAGTCGAACAGCACGTGGATCAGTGTGCTCTTAATGAAATGCTGCAGAATTTTAATCTCCCGGAATCAGTTCAAAGCTTTGGAATACAGTGAATTAATACCAATCTAAAGTTTTAAAGTTCATCTTTACCTTCACAACAACTGCCAGCTCTTAGTAAAACCAGGAATTTTTTGACTTAAAAAACCCCAGAAAACTAAAGAAAACCCCAAAAACTTTTCATTTAAGCCTGACAGACAGAAGGGATTTGTGTTGTTGTACAGCACCAGATAAAAGCAGCATCTAGAACTGTGTTTCAGTTGCCAGGACGACAAACCACTGCCACACACACAGCCCTGCAGACTGTGTGGGAAATCAAACAGTAAATGACGGATCAGCTCAACCACCAGCTCCAGTGACAGATAGCTGGGCTGTGGTGATTTCTGAGTGATGCTCCTACTTGGCCAATACTTGATCTGAGGGAAAAATGTAGCGCCACACCTATTTCTAATTTAATCTTGAGAGGTTAAAGCTTTTTGTAAGGAGATGAATTACAAGATGCATCCAAATGTCTTTACATTTTGCAGTCCACTGGCTTTCCTCTTGCTCAGTCACTCTGCTCGTGCTGTTTTGTAGACTAAACCATCTAAAGCCCATCTGAAATCAGAAACTGTGTCTTGCTGAGCGACTGATTGCAGAGGCAGAGGGAATAGGTGCAGGGCAGCACTTGCCCTTCTCCCATCTCCCAGCTGGTCCCATCCTGGTGGGTCACAGAGAGACAGACCAGCCCCATCAGCAAATGGGTGAACCCCCTCTGCCACAGTGTTCTTGTTAACGCTGTCCCCAGTACAGATGCCAGGCCATAAACTCAGGCTCCAACACAAGCAGACCCTTTGGGGAAGGTATAAAAACTGTACCTAATTCCAGGCTCAGCCCTGTGTCCTCTCCATGTAGGGAGCATCAGCTGGTGCCAAGGCACAGTGCTGGGTCTGAGGTGGGGTCAGTAATTAATTCCAGCAGTGGATACTGCTACAGACAGGACTAGTTTATGCACAACAGATTTAATTAGGTTCTGGTTTCTCTTTACTGTTTCATCAATTAGTGTGAGCATATAGTGGTTTGTAAAAGGATCAATAGGGTGGAGTTTTAATTACTTAGAGAACATTGTTTACATTATTTATCCCATGGTCAGTCAGGTGGTTTGTGTTTGTAAAAGGGCGCTGGAAGCTAAAGGTCTGCTGCTGCAGCAGCTCTGGTGAGGCTGGTTAACCACTCGTTGTGTAAGGAATGCTGCTCACGTGAGTAAGTGCTCTGTAGTTTTGTCAAGAGATGTAGATAAATGGTGTCTAGGAGCAATCAGTTTCTTTAGTTTCATTCTGCATAAAGAGTTTCTTACTTTAAAGACTCTTTTCATGAATGGGAAAATATGAAATCAATTCCACTTATCTGAATGAATCTTTCAGCAAGCTCAGGGTTTAGTGTGGGGGCACTGCAGGCAAAATGTAACAAATGCAACAGTATAAAAATGATTAAAGCATGATGAGTAAGGTTATAGAGATAAAAATGAGTGAAAGAATCGGAAAAGTGCAAACAAGAAATCTGTGTGATACTAAAGGGTTTGTCTATTTTTCATGTTTGCGTCTTCAGTGTTCATAATTTTTTGGTCCATCATCAATCACTGTCAATTTGAAAAAGTGCTATACTTAAGGTCATTTATTCAGGGCTATTGGAGGCTAAAATTATGCAGTTTCAGTCAAATATACTTGAATAAAGACTGTCATTTCTGATTAATGACATGTGACTTCAGTGTCTTACAGAATCATCTTGCCATCCAAGCTTTACAAAAAGGTTATTATGTAGGGCCTCTTCCATAATATATCTGCTTTTCCTCTTAGAACACTGCAGAAGCCATTTTGCTCACATTAAAATCAGTGCAGATATGTCTTATGCCAGTGGTAATTACTCCACAGATTTGGAGCTCACCAGAATAAGTAAATTTTTGTGGAACTCGAAATTGCGTTACTGAGGATGATTACCAAGCTTGTGGTTTTTGGTGATGTTTCAGAGTTTGCTTTTTATTTTAGCTTTAAGAGAAAGCCTAGTCTTTTATTGCAAAAAAATATCTATAGAAAACACTAATCTTATGCAATGTATTCAAAAACAACACCACATATGGCATTTCAGCATTAATTACTGTTTTTCATGATTCACCATTTCCCTTATCTCCTAGTGCATAATGCAGCCCTTGTGTGTGTCGTTCTGAGGAAGGAGAATGGGTGAGTTTAGAAACTTAAGGGAAAAGTCAGAAAAGGAGAGAAAGGGAGAGAGGAGGGAAAGGAGGCACCCGTGCCAGGGGCTGTAAGAACTTCCCCTCAGCCAGTCTGTGCTCATTAGTGCTCCCAAGATAAATCTCCTGGCTGCCTCTGAAGCGGTGTGGGGAAGCACAGACCGCAGTGTGCCATATGTGCTGTTACAGCTACTTCTCACTCCTGCAAGTGGACTCGTATAGCAACCATCACTCAGGCTGGCTCCTCTCAGAGCTGTTTTTTCACTCCAGGACAGATCATCCCTCTGGCAGTAAAGCTTTGTTCTGAAGGAAAAGAGAGGCAGTTTCTCTGCTGTTTTGCCTCCTGTTGCTTGTGGCAGGGGCAGAGTTTAGGGTCATGCCAGGAGCCTTGGTGTCTCTAGGTACCCAGAGAAGATGCTGCAGTGAGACCCCATGTGCTGCTGTGTTGCTGTGAGGGCCCCTCTCTTCAGTGCTTCGTGGTATCAAGAGAAACATTAATAGTTGCAAACCTCCAAATTTCCATTTCTACAGCAGGTGTGATAGTGGTAAAGCTGCAGCTGTATTTATCAGCCATCAGAAACTTTTTTCCTGGTGATGTTGCTGGTAAAAGGCACTGCTCCATCAAAATATTTAAGGGCTTTTTCTGAACTCTGGATCTCGCATAGAAACCTGCAATTGTTTTCCTCTTTCCTGAAGGCCATTAGCAAGGCACACTTCTTCACTTGAGTAGCCATAAAACAGAGGGAAGTGTGAAAAAGATGGGACTGTCAGAGGAACTGGAGCTATTGCTGAGAGCTCAGTTGCCCATAGAGCTGAGCAGGCAGTAATGCAACTCCTACCTTGGGTCATCCTTTAAAATAATCTTTTATTTCCACTTGTTAGAAAAAATGTGCAGTGAGCAAATATTCCTGCCAAACACTCTTCTCTGGCCCTTCTTTTCTCTCTGTGCCTACATGTATGACTTGATACCAACTAATTACATGATCTCAGGTGTTATACGGGATTGCATTTTCTAGAAGGAAAGTTTTTTTGGTCTTGTCTTAAGCCTTTAGCAGCAATCCCCAGCTTTGCTGGGAGGGGCAGGTTGTGCAGGAGGCTCCCAGGGCTGTTGCTGTGGGTGCAGTGCTTACAAGCCTGGGACTCCACACTGCTGCTACTGTTTGCTAACTCTGGTGAGCCCTGTGGTACAGCTCTGTGTGTCTCTGCACACAGTAATAAAAAATGACTTGGGATAATCCAGTAGAAAGGCCTAACAGCCTAGTGAATCGATATTTATCATATCATGTCAGAACAGAGCTATTGGTCCACACTCTCCCCTTAAAACCTCCTAGTTTTACTGCTTATTGCTTTTTACTATGGTTTATAAGGCTAGAATCTGTAATTCATGTGAATTCCGTACTATGAATGAGAGGAATGACAATATTAAGTACAAAAACTAAGATGAGGAAAATTTTTTTTTAAAAAAGAGAATTATTTCTCTAAGACATTTTTTATGTTTCTCGAAAAGATTGTTAGAATTTTGTGTTGCCGTGTAGGTGCCCAACACATTACACCTCTACCTTTCTATTTCGTTTGTTCTGCTTACTTTAGCTTTGTTTGGAATGTTCTTTGACTTAAATGGAAACACATTTTTCAGAGTAATTGTTGAGACAGACAGGATAATCCTTGGGAACTGTATTTCCAGCCCCATGAGGTGGCAGTGCTGGTGATGTGCTCTGAGCTGAGTACTGCTCCTTTGGAAGTGACTGATTCATAGTCCATCACAAACAGATTTTGGGTGGGATCAGTTTGAAGCGCACAGCATCTCCAGCAGGCTCCGGTAGCCAATCTCGTAGTTGCTCTTTTGTTTCTAAATGCTTATTTTGTAAAAGTTGTCTTTTGTTTTGCTTCTAGCAGTGTTTGAGAAGTTGCTGAGGTGCCGTCCTTTACTTTCCCCCCCAACCAATTGATTCAAGTGTTATCCCTGCATGCTTCAAATTTGCATCGTTATCCAAATGGTCAAATAGAGTAGGTTTGAAGGAAACTTCCCTAAAATGAACACTACTTGTCTGAATGAAAAATACTATTCTGTTCTGTTTCTTTTGTATTTATTGTCCATGGTGCTGTTACTAGAGAGACCCACACATTTGGGTAGGAGTGTTCTGTAGTGTTTAGTGGTTAAGAGCTACAGACGTAGTAAATGAGCTGATTCATTAACCTGTCACCTTCTGCTGAGTAAGGGGTGTGTTATGGCAGTGTGATTGCATAGGGCCTGAGTGGCTGCAGAACATCCCATCCCAAAGCCTTTTTCTGCTAGGACGTAGTAGTAGTTCCTGAGGTGGGCATGCATTTTGAGTAGTTACTATACAGTGTACCTCTGATGACTTTGGATGCTGTCACTGCTTAAATTTATGACCATGTTTCTTGTGAATTTGTCAACATGATATACATAGAATCAGGATTTGTTAATATATGTATATGTGTATTAATGTCGGTGAAATATGCATGCACACACTTATAATCTCTGTTATGTGACTTAGTGTTAAATTAATAGCAGAATTAATAGATAAATTTACCTAATGCAAAAAAAATGTACCGCTCAAAATGTGAAGGTCTTGCTAGGAAGATAAATTACATTAAGGAAGATAGGATCAAGAGGAAAAATGAAATCACAAGCAAAGGGAAAAAGAAATTGGGAGATCAATAGACAAAAACAGTAAGAGGAGTAAGAGAAATGTGCAAAACCTCCTATTTGCATTGTATAGTATGACATTGTCCTATTTTATGCTGTTTTTTCTCTGCAAATCAAATGGTATCCAGAATCATGGCATGATATAGTTGAATCAACTCACATCAATTTTGTTTAAGGACTACAACACAGGACATCTGTAATATAGGACTGTTCATATTTCTTGTGGTTCTGATACTATTAAAGCTACTTAAGTGTCATGACATGTTTATTTATGAGATCATCAAAGCCACTTAATAACTTTCTCTTGGTTACTTGTTTACATCTGTGTAATACAGAGCCAGATTGCGCAGCCCACAGCCACATCGGCGAGCACTTTCTCATGCAAGTTGTGCCACTGACATAAGGGTTTCACAATCTGGCCCATAATGTATCAAAATACACAAGGCCAAGATCTTATCACTTACAATCATGTAAATCTGGCTTTAATCCATTTAAGCTCCAAGTTAGGTACCTAGATATAAATCAGTGAAATTTTGTTGGCTTCAGTATTTGTTTCAGCAGAGCTGCTCTGATTTACACTGGGAAGATCAGGCCCATTAGATTTGCAATTTAGAAATGCATTTGCTCCACTGGATGTGTAAATGTTGCAATAGCCAAAATTAACATAGCCACAAAGAAAGATTATTTTAAACACTGGCTATTTAAAATATCTCTTTGCACAATATAAACAAAGAGAATTATGTCAGACTTAGAAGCAAGAAGGTTTAAGAGTCGCATATGTCTTAACCTTTACACTGGCTATGAGTACATCAGTTCCTACAAGATGAACTGCATTATAAAGTAAATAGATCTGCTTTAAAGAAAGGTCAGGACACATGTTCTGCTAAAATCTAATTTCAGTCTATTGCCCTATAACCTACTGCTCTCTTGAATACAACAGATATAATAGTAAAGAGCCTGCATTTAATTATCTGTGATATAAAGCCTCCTTATCCTCCTGAGAATATTCACAGGGATAATAGAAGGTATTCTCAAAATTCTGTATTTACCTCTGTATAGTGACTGCATTCTGTTTAACTGTCTTTCTTGCTTTCTGGAAATGTTATTTTAGCACCTCTTATACCCTTAATCCAACTTTATATTACTTTTATGTCCTGAAAGCCTAGATTGTTTTACAAGCCCAAGCAAACCCTACTGCAGTGCCATTAGCTAGTGGTAGGTTCCTGCAAGTGCAGTGGAGCAAGCTTTGCACCTCATCCTTATGCACTAACTGTTTGCAGCTGCCTGTTTTTAAGATGAATTGCATTAGGATTCAACAGTTTAATAATCAGATTAATTTTGCCTGGTAAAAGCCAGAAGAGCTTTAAAGTGAATGGTACTTGCCACAGTCTCAGTGTCAGCCTGGTAGAGAAACATCTACAGATAATATGCAGAGCTAAGTAAAAGAATAATTTAGGTGGGCTTAGTAACATTATAACTGATGCATATGTACAAACTATACTATGAACTGGTATTAACTGGACTAATTACTGAATAAATCAGAGTAATTCCACCAAGATCCAGGAGCAGAGGATTAGGCCTGAACGGCCCAGAGCAATTCTTCTCACCTGGGTTCCAGGAAGGACAGTACTGGAGGATGCTTTGAAAGTAGATGACCCCTAACAATTACCATTTTAGCAGAGTTTAAGAGGTTGATTTTTGCAGATGGGTAAGGATCCACTCCCTGTAGTATGACTCCAGGAAGTGACTGAGCTGACCACATTCACAGCACACGCTTCTGCCTTTGTTCCCCCATCCAGCACCAGCTGCAGGGTCTTAAGATGGTTGTTTAATATGTAGGTAAATTAAAATGTCAGATATTTATAAATATACTTCCCTGGAGCCTTTCCATTGAAGACAGAGATAGTCATTCAAGGTAATATTCTGTCATCATTTGGAACTCGTTCATGGTGAAGTTAAGGATTTTGGCAAAAAGAAAGAAAATCATGAAAAAGGAAAGGAAAAAAGAAAAAGGAAGGAAAGGACACAGGATGGCTCCTAAAGCTGTCTCAGGAGAATGAATAGCCTGAATTCCTTTATCTGTCAGTAGCTTGGGAATTGGCTTGGAAATGCCTATGAAATTGTTACACAAAAAGATGTGACATTCTCTTTGCTTATGAAATGTCCTACTGTGTTATTATCTTGTTGGAACATGCTGCTTTGGTAGAGTTTATGGCAGAAGATCCTTGTAAGAAGCACATCACTTTGGATGCCATTGCACAGTTGATGTTAGACCTGTGAAGGTCCTCCCTGCTGCCAGTCCCCAGTAGCTGAAGCACAGGGAAGGTCTTGTAGGCACCAGATGATTAAATCTTTTGCTACAGGCTCTGTGTGCTGATGAGCTTAGTAGCACTGTTGGAATCTTTCAAGGAAAAAACCTCAAACTAATAAAAAGAAAAAAAAAAATCACAAAATGGTAAATACTTATGTCAGCTCTTTCAGTCTTGCTGCTTCTCAGTTTCCTAGATGTGTATCTTCAAAAGGCCTTCACACCTGGTGAAAAGCCACAGGACAAAATGAGTTACTGGGACACTGGCATCTGCCTATTTATTTATTTATCTATCCTCCTGTGTCTCTTTCAGGAATCCCCATGGGTCCCACTTTCAGTCTGGGATTGCTCTGATCCCTTTGTGGAGGAAAAGGGCTGAGATGACCCACCTGGGGTGGCGGCAGAAGAGGGGCTTCAGCGACCTCCCTTGTGGGTGCGTAGGTATCGTGTTTGGCAAGTCCATAGAAGTGTTGCAGTCTGGTGCGCTTTGGAAGTAGAAAAGATGTGAAGGCATGTGACTGTGCTGGTGAAGCTGCCTTAATCGTACCCAAAGGAGAACAATAAATTCCACCTAGAAGCAAGAAAAATGCCTCTAATTCTCCTTTAGGGAGAATCTCTATAACTAACTTTCCTATTCCAGTGCAATGAGACCTAGCAGTCTCTGCAGAGACTCCTGGTTTTACTGTTTCAAATTTTCTTGGAAACCTTAATACTTCCACACAGGAGAGTTCCTTCTGGGACATTAAAATACAGATCTCTAGGACTTCTCTTCCATTTCTTGCAAAAATAATGGTAATTACCAAGAATGATTAGCAGGTTCAGTGCTTATTAGTCTTTTAAAAAATCTGAAACAAATGTTTTTTCTTCCACTGTAACTGATCATTTTAATTTCCCCTCTTTGTCTGTAATAAAAATTGACGTTAAAGGATGCCTGAGGCAGTGTAATGAGAAAATGAAATTAGTTTTTCAGTTGGTTGGTCAAAAGCATTTTACACATGATAATAAACAGTTTATTTTACTCTTTTGCTTATGACATAATAAATGATAAAAACATTTTCCTGAAATAGATATTGCCCACTTTGCTACAGAGAGCTCAAGCTGGGATTTTTCCATTCATGGAGTCACATAACTCTAGAGAATGTCTGCTTTCTTGATCTACTTTTCTTAACCTTTTTTTGGACAGTACACAGCAGTGCGTCTCCACACTGAACATGGCCAAAAGCTTAAGGCTTTTTTCTTCCTTCTTGAAGACCTTTCTCAGAAGTGCTGGGTCGATTACACCGTGTAACCCAGGAGTAAATCTATGTCAAGACATTTTTAAGGAGTCTCTCAGAATTTTTTTATGGTATCTTTAAACCATGCCTGGCCCTGTATTTGAACCAAATGGTGCTGGTTCTTTTGCAAACATTTGAGCCCAGAGGGAGCCTGAGCAGGAGCCAGACACAGCCTGGTGGTCCCACTGTACGGGATGGGTACCTTTCCTCCCCTCTCTTTAAACTTGGGCACGGTGGGAAATCGGGGTGTTAATGGTTTGCATAAATTTTAGATTGCCAAACTATCCACTGTTTTCTGAGGTAATATTGAAAATGTTTGTAGATACAAGGAAAAAGAGGCTTAGTTGTTGTTCAAGGTTCAGTGGAAGCCTGTGACCACTTTGAGGGTTGTCCCACTTCAGCTGCCTCTCCCCGCGTTCATCCTGTGTGTGAATTGTAAAAGCCTTTTCTTCACAGAGGCCCTTTCTGAAGTGAACATATGAGACTCATTGGATTGTTTAGATTGATTATAGTGGCTTCTTCAAAGCAAGAAATCAAAATAGGTGAGTGGTGAGATGAACACGTAACATATTGATAAATGTAGTTACATGTATGAAATGGGCAAGAAAAAGAGAGAAAAAGCTGAGTTTCTTGCACATGAGTCTTACAGTTCTTGACAGCTTGAACTCCCACATGCTTCAATAGTTCAATACTGGATTAGTGTGATGTCTGCTTGGCGGAACCTGTGGAGCATAGGCTCAGCAAGAGACACATCATTCAGGATTTTGGGGACGGCTTGTAAACTGTCCAACTCTACCTGCAATCCCACTCCAATCAAAGTTAAACTTGAAGGTGGAGCAAGAGGAGGTGGGGAAAAAAAGATGCTTTCTTATTTATGCTCCCATAATTTATGTTCTGAACTGTGGTTAGTCCACTTCTACAGGATAGTGCCAAAGAAGTATTTATTCGTAAAAGAATATGAACTTCATAGAGCAAGTTAGAGCATTCCTTATTAACAAGAAAGAAAAGTAGAATGGACATGTAAGCACTGAACTGAAAGCCTGATTATGTATTTACTTTTACTGAAGCCCATGGCAAGACTGCTATTATGTTTAATAAAGCCGGGGGGCTTCCTATTTACATCAGGGCCTGATCTTTTTCTTGTGCTTGGGAAAAAAGAAATTTCTCACTAAGGTACATGCACAGCTTGTTTGTAAATGGAAAGTGATTGTGTTAAATTGCACCCTTTTTGTGGGAAAAAACCCCAATTGTTAAAAAAATATCGAAACCTTTGGAATCTTAACAACTACACTGGTAATATTAATATTCCAGTTAACACGTTAATAGCACCACTTTTATTATGTGCCAAGATAGTTTACACTAGAATAATAAAGGTTTAACGACAAAGAACCTGTTTGCGTATTCCTACTCATAAACCTTATCCCACTGATATTGCTGGGAGCCTTTATGAAAGTGAAGGTTGCGTTTTTGGTAGGACTAACCCAGGCTAAGACATGCTACACCTGCGTGAGGAGTGAAAATCTTAATACGTGGGTGTAAGTATGTGTTGGAAACAGAGATGACATTATGGTGCTCCTGAATACTGCAAACCAACCCAAGTCCTAATGCAATACATAGAAAATGAATATAAAGATTTAAAATAAAGATTGGTTTAAGTTTATGTTAGAAGGACTCCTCAAGTGGTCACCTGCCTCAGTTCCCAAGGGCAGCACCACTGTACCAAGGGTGGAGGTATTTACATGTTTTGTATCTGTCCTCAAAAGCCTCAGCAGGGAGAGTCATCGCATTTTGCACTCCTCATGGGCTGCTCAGTGCTCCCCATTGTGACCATCACGCGATTCCTGTGTGCAAATATCTTCCACAAGCTTTGAAAGACTACTGCTGATCCCCACTCAGTGCTCCCTCCCTCTGTCTCACTTCTTTCTGCTGATCAGTGCAGGTTTAATTTTTTTTCTTGAAGTGAGTGGAATTCAAGCTCAGCCCAGGTACCTCTTCTCAGCAGGATATTATTAGGATAATTAAATAGCAGAAATGATTAACAAGGAGTACAGTAATCAGTTAATTTTTTAATATTCTTAAATCACAGTGTATCTGCTGGTACAAATGCAGGCTACTTGGATAGATTTTTGGTGATTTTCAGTGGCCTCTGCTGACAATTACAAAACTTGATTGGAAACATTAGTTACAGATACCTCACAACTTTTAGAAAGCAGCTCACTGGCTATCCAAGTAGCTGTGTCCCTCCTTATATTTAAGAAAGTCCAGGAACATGAGAAGAAATGCAGCCCTTACATGCAAGGTCCCTTTTCTGCTGAATAATGGATATTTGAATGTCCAGTGCATCCCTGCTGGGATGTGTCTGTGTTCTGTCAATTATAGCTACAATTTTCCAGACCTGAAAAAGTGTTTCCTTGTCTTGGCCCCAGCACAGACTTAGAGATGGTGGAGGAAGGCAGGAATATAAAATTTCAAATCCAGCTAATTCATTAAGACTGATTCCTTAACTCCATCAAACTACAAATGAGTTATCTTTTGTCATTCCAGATACTTTTTCTGAGTGTGATCTAATTTTGGAGGTGGTGAATGTTCACTCTTAAATTTTTCAAGTTTATAGTTATCCAGGAATTTCCTTCAGATAGACAGAAAACATTTTAGTAAAAATTATCACTGTGGTAGCGATAGCAAACTTGAACCTGTATAGACCTATAATTAAAATGGAATATTTTTCTGTGGATATTCCAGTTTTTTGGTTTTTTTTTTTTTTTTTTTTTCTCCAGTGGTGAAAACTGAGGGAATTTCTGAAGAAAACATCATTCATGCTTTGTATTCCTAGCTTTTATATGAACTTAAATTCCAAATTCCTGGAGGTGTTTTTTTCTATGCAAGAAATGCAGCTATTTCCTAATTTTCTTGAAAATGAACAAACTAGTGTTCTAGCTAAAATAACTTCTTCCTCTGCTTAGCATTTCATAACAGAGTTTCCTTTTAGATATATTATTCCTCAAATATTTTAATTAAAGAGTTTTTCATAAGTTTTGTGACAAATTGAGTTACAAATTTCACCTCGCTGCCCCTTCAGGTGTGTGCAGAAGAGGTCATGGTACTTTCCACATATTTCTGACTTTCAATAATTTTCCAAGAAGACCAAGGTTGAGCAGACTGACCTCTCTTTTACTTCAAAGCTCAATTACAGAAAATAGAAATCTGGGAGGAAAAAAATCAAACTTGTTTTGGAGAGGAAGCAGCCACTTTTTGGCACTGAATATTGCTTCTCCCTTTCCGGCTCAGCCCCCAGTCATGTGAGGTGTCCATATGGATGAAGTTTATGGGAATATATCTGCTCTTCTAACATATCAAAATATTTACCTTGTGCATTTCAGTGCAACATCATTAATTTTACTAAGTTCCCATTCTTAGTAAGTGCCAGCTGTCTTTGGGTTTCCAAGGCACTTAGATCTGATAAGTGAGCTCTTGTGTTAGCACTGCGACGGTCAAAGGTCTGTGTCAGGTCAGGACCTCTGCTCTGTGGGAGAGATAAACTGATTTAAAACTACCAGAGGAAACAAGTAAAACGGAAAAATGGAATTTATAAAGCTTATGAAATGTCATGAGATGTGTTGCAGTCTTTTGGACAAATGTTGAACGCAGTTAACCTGAAGGAAAAAGGGGGAGATAAAGGATCACCTGTTACTAGAAAAAGGTCTGGTGCTAAGGATGAGTAGGACTTAATGAGATCTTTTTAGCTCTATCAGCAATGATGTTTTGATTTTTCTTGTTAGAAACTAGAAATATATAATTAGGAACATTTTTTCCTCTCTACAGATTCAGCTTGTGAGCTTTATTTAGTACAATAAAAAGTCCAGAGAAATAAACACATCATATTTAATTTGAATTCACAGTATAACATTTGTTAATATTTGTCTTTTTTTGGTTAAGTGGGTAAATCACATAGCTATTACATCTGAAAGATATAAATCACATTCAATTAAATGATAGCTAGGGTACTGTGGCAGACCTGATTAAATTGATGTGTTGGTAAGATTATATACACAACATCCATGGAACAACATCTCTGAAATGTGCTGTGAAATTGGAAAAGAAGTTTGTTGGAGTCTCAGCCACGCAAATGTTACTCCCACACGTTGGAAACAAACCCCAAACCTTCGGATAGTCTGGTTTGAGCAAGTCCTGCAAGTCACCCCACCTACATACAAAGCCCTTGTGCATCTTGTATTTATTTGTGTCAGCTGCTGCCACAGGAGACAGCAGGAGACCCTGGTGGAAGGCACTTAGGTGCAGTGATTCTCCCCTTTCCTCTTCAGAAGGCTGGGCCCTTGGGGAGGCTCTCACTGGAGTCAAGGAAAAGGCTTTTGGAATTGGTGCTCGATGCATTTCAGAGCAGGACCTAGCCCTGGATGTTTGGGGGTTCAGAAGCACAAGCACTGCTTCATCTCTTCTCTGTTTTCACAAATATAAAGCACTCACCATAGAAGTTCAAAAGTCACTTTTAAAATCTTTTAAAATCAAATCCTGTGGTTAAGATTCAATGGAAAAATTCCTGCTGGAAATAGGATTATTTTCCAACTGTCAAATCTGGCATAATATTAAATGTGTCATAGCAGATTTAGTATTATCTTTTCTGAAATGCTTTTCCTAAGGTTTCTTGACGTGAACAAGTGAAGGTATTAGAGAAAGGTGAAGTAGCTAAGAAAATACAACTAAATTTGGGATCAATTTAGTTTCAAATCAGAAATAAATTTTTTGTATACATTGCAGTAATAAATGTCTATCACCTTTTTCACTTTTCCATTTTAAGACATCTGTGAACATCAGCAGGAACTGTTATAATGCTGTGTAATAAATCATTCTTGCAGGTTTCCATCCACCCCAAGAAATGAATCAAAATAAGATCATTCTTTTTCCTAGTCTTTTTGTAATAACGTTTTGCATGTTTGATTAGCAGGAGACTGATTCTGCAAAATCTGTACTAAATAAAATCTACAGAAATTGTGTTTATTTGAAATTGGAACTAGACTCACTGAAGTTGATAGTTGTTCAATCTTCAAACGTTTTCTAAGGTATCTTAAGATGGTGTCATAAACTTGGCAGAATTTGTTTTTGAATTAACACAAAAGATTTTGGTCTTTTCCTCTTCTGTAAGTTATTTGCACAGGAATAGAATTGCTGGTAAATGCAGCCTGAGACTTGCATAACTCCTCATTTCTAAGGCAGATACAAGAGTCTCACAGTTGCAGCCTCTCCCCAGGTACGCCACGCATGGGTAGCTTTTATTTCTGCTCTGCCAGCCTTTCCAGCATATACAAAGTAAAATTGCATTATCTTGGCACTTCCTATTTTAATTTCTGCATGGCTAGATTGCTTTTCTCCTCCATTTTTGTTAAGAAGGGCTGGAATGGTGCAGAGTTTTGCTAAGCTTTGCCAGGAGATGTTTCTTGCCTATCAAGAAAATTGGGCAAGAGCCCGATCAGACAAGTGTGCACATTTGCCATCTTGCTCTGCTCTTGCAGTGCTGACTCCTTTGTCAGGGATAATAACATCAGGGAGATGACCTTGTGAGGTAAACCACACATTTATTCAGTCTCTGAGCTCTGCTAGCATGTTGGTTGAAGTATGATCTTTGTCAAGCCCAGAGATGTAATTACCCTGAGAGTTAATGCTAATTGGTTTATTGAGTTTAATTGGATATCATTAAAAATACTGTCATCTTATGCAGGAACTAAGACAATATTCTCCTAAAGGAAGAATGATTATTCTTACTTCATCGTTCATATATAACCTTAATTTTACATCATTATTTCACAACAAATTTTGGATGAGCAAGGTCCACCACTGAGGACATTTTATTTTTAGTTCTGCCTACTACTCTCAACCTTTCCCAAAGTTTTGGATGAAGAACTTGATAAAATGTTTGATGATATTGCTAAGGTTAATTACAATTTCAGCTATGGCAAGAGACACGCTATAAATGATTTAAAGAATAATAAAACTATAGAGGTCAAAAGAGCTGACAAAGGAAGCTTCAGTCATCATAATGAATTGGAATAATTAGACAGTTTTAGTGATAATTATCTGAAATTAACATGTGATCTCACTAAAAAGTTTCAACTGCTCTTAGATTGGATTAGTGATAAGCTTTTGGAAAAGGGGCGATTTATAATTAATAAGGTTATTTTTTGTCATTGCTAGGACTGTAACTCAGTATGGTGTATATTTTTAAGGACACAGAAGTTTAGATGGTCCTAGATAAAGACTGAGGTCTAATTTTGGCTTTGGGTGCAGACGGTAGAAAAATGACAACATTTGGGCTCATTTATTTGTAATTAAGACAACAATTAGAAAGCCATAATCCCCTATTTTGGGGGTCACAGTAAAAAAAATGTTAATTTCTAAAAGTAGCAGGAGAATCTCTGTCTTATGATCAGTTACTTATATTATGGCTGGAGAACTGAAATTCTGGGGAAGTGTCCACAAAGTCCAACTCTGTATTTCCCTTTAGAAATAATTTAAGCCCCTCCTCCCTTGCCCTTCCCTCTCCTCTCCCAGTTTTGTTCTGCTACTCCACTGTTAAAAGGGATTGAGTGATCTGGACTTTCTTCTCTTTATTTCCTTTCAGATGTATTAGGTCTTGACCAGAGTCCTGAACCCCACTGTTCTGCTAATAATGTGCACCTGGTTGTGATGAGGAGGACACCCGAAGCTTCTCTTTGACTGTTGGCTCCATCCCAACACGATTGATGCTGATTCGAGTCACATTCAGCATTTTGCAGGTAAAATTCTGCAGAATTGGGTCCAAATCGGGTAACATGTAGAAAATGGGGTATATTGAGCTTCCCATTTATTCAGAATATATGATGCTGTAGCATATTAAAGATAAGGATCACAGAGTTTAAAGCGTTTATAAAACCTAATTTAAGCTTTCTATTTAATATTAAAAATGTGTTAGTATTTCATTCCACTCTAAGGCCTCTTTAGCTGCTTCCCTTTAGTGTCTCTGGCTTGTGGTTACTAAGGCAACTCTGTCTTTGGAGACAGGAATACAATAAAAATATTTATGTTATTTACTTTAATTTAAAAACATTTCTGATTCAAAGAATTTTTATATTAAAGATAGCTAATGCATTATCATGATAAAATTTATTTTATAAAACTTTAATTATAAAAATATGATAAATTCTGAAGATTTAAAAAACGTATTTAAACTAGAATCAACATTAAACAAATTTTCTCCCAGCTATGTGGGACAAAGAGAACCTGTATAAGAATAAGCCAATATTTAATAGTATTTAGCACGAATTTCAAAAGAATTTATATGGGAACGTCTTCATCTCTTGGCTACTTCCCCAACCATACATAAACCTTTATCCTAACAGAAAAGCTGTAGAACAGCGTTGATCAGGTCACCAGGATCAGAGCCAGGCAAAACCCACCCTGTACATCCCTTCTGCTGTGGGGTGTTTGCAGCTGGGCCTGACAGAGTTGCTGGTGAAGTCAGCTGAGTCCTATTTTGACTTTAGCTAAGTTTGGCTGACTGGAGGTTTTAAAGACATTCATTGTAAAGCAGCAGTAAGAATTTCACTGTTAAGCTTGTTTTCCTATTTTCTTGCTGGAACTTGGAAGGATTTGAAACTTATCCAGGGATTTGAAACTTCAGCAGTTTCTCTTCCTCTAAATACTTCAACCAGGCAAAGAAAATTTTCAGGCTGCATTATGACCTTAATTCCTCCTTTTTGCCCATTATCTGCTCATTATTGAGCTATAATAAACATGGAGTCCTTCAAGGACTTTTTTTCCTCCCCAAATCTCTTTAAGAATGAATGCTACCAATGTTGAATCAAAGGCATAGTGTCAAATGGAATAGTTTCAGGATAAGCAGAGTTTTCTTTGCATCTTGTTTAGACAGGTGCAATTAAAGAAAAAAAAGCAAAGCCAGAGTTTATATCTAAGAGTGAGCTTAAAAGCAGGGTTCCCATCAGTTGTTAACTTTTTTTTTTCTCCTATATATCTTATAGCAAAGCTAACCATAACAGTATTGCCTGATTTCCTGGATAATATGTAGTATAATAAATTAGATTACACAAGTTAAGTGGCTGTGTATGACCAGCAGCAGTAAAGAAGTTATATAAATAAACCAAAGTTAATTAAAATATTAGAAAATATAAATAATCTGAGGTTAGTGAACATTGTTTCATTTTAAATTAATAAATATGCAAAGGTAATGTTTATAATTAAAGCTATAATTTATCTTCATGCTCTGCCTGTTTAATAACAGTGGAAACATAATGTTACATGCAGAAATGTAGTAATAGATTTGTTTAGCACTGACATTATAAACAAATGTCTCAGTCTATTTATTCTAAGTTATGATACAGATTCTTTTCACATGCATCTGATGGCCTTTAAACCATTTAAAATGAACCACATTAATGTAATCTAATCTTGATACTGAACATAACATTTCAGTTTGAATTATCCAGAATCCATGATCCATTTTATTACTCACAAAGCACTTTATACACTTATGATAATGGCAAACCTTGCTCTGTTATTTAAATTCCATTTCAGATGGGATTTTTTTATTATTATTTTATTTTTTAAAACATTTTTGGTAGTAAAATACAAATAAAGAAAAGTCAATGCTCACTAAGCCCTTTAACAAAGCAAACAATTCAGCTTTTTATGACATTAGCAAATAATAAAAGATCTGACATTTACACTTGATGAAATTTTATGCTATAACAGAGATGAAGAAAATGGAATGGAAATCACAGATGATAAAACCTGTCCATGAAATTCAGATGGGTCTTAAAAACAACCACTGCTAAATATTTTGGGAGCTCTCTTACTTTATTGAGGTCCATATTATTTTACTGAAAAAATCTGTCTTTAGAAGTCACTACAACACATGCAAATTCTATTTATTTGGAATTATTCTGGCCAAATAATAATGAGGGTCTTCAAGGGTTTTATTCATGTAAGGACCAGGGAAAGGTTATATGGTATAGCAATAGTCAAATGGAGGTTTGTAGGAATGAGAACTGATTTGCTATAGTAGTCACAAGAACTGGATTTTCCTGAAAACTTCTGGTAGATGTTGCTGGAATTTGCATTTAATGAACTGGATTTTGAATTCAAAGTATCTTATATTTATAGTCTATTGGTCTAGATTTTCAACTTATGGGCCCATGGCTGTATTTTCTGGTGTTAGAATGTGGTGCTGGGAGAAGTTATGCATATTAATTTATTACAGTGAAACTTGTAGTTAATTCACCCATTTTCCATAGATGAGATCTCTTTGTGCCTTAAAGCAGCACACACAAGACCTAAACCTGAGGTGAGCAGCTCACACCTCCCTTTAAATAACAAACTAAATTGATTAAACACTAGATTTATTGTACTAGACTCTGAAAGCAGAGTTCAGGCTGGCTTTCTTCATCTGCTTTGTTAGCAACGTGATGACACAGAGCTGCAGAGTCACATATCCAGTTCATCCTCAAAGCCATGCCCTGCAGATTAAAGGAAGATGGCTCTGTAGCATGGTATCATGGATCAACTTATCTGATAAACTCGCTGGTCTAAAATATAAAAAAAAGACAGTAAAATATATTCAGTGTCTGAATACTAAAGAATAATAGAAAAGAACATTCTGGATTTTATGGGTTTGCTTTACTTCTGATGTGTCACAAAAATAAGCTCCACAGTAATGTTTGCATAAAGTCATTATTAATAAACTGCCATTTTAAGAAAGCATTTTTAGAATTACGTCGTTCAATCCTATGGGAAAGTTTATCTTTTGAAAACTTCACCTTCAGTGTCATATCCAGCAGAATTTAATCCTTTATAAAAGTGATGCCTGAATATTTCTTTTCTCTTTGTATCTGCATGTCAGCAAGGGATTTCAATGAAGGCATAAAAGACAGAAATACAGCTGAAGTTATAGGTGAAAAAAAGAACTCATCACAGACCTAAGTTTACTCTGAAAGTGTTTCCCTATAGTAGAAAAGTAAGAAATGAGCAAAACATCCAATGAAGCATGGGATGTATAGAATTTACTCTTCTAGTTAATAAACAAATAAATTATGAACAGGTAAATGTGATGGTGTTTTAAAAAATGGTGTACAAGAAAGTAATGGGGGCAGATGTCAGAAACTGTGTTTTATATTGTGGCTCTCACTGAGAGTTTTGGTGTCTTGGACAGTATGTCTCTGTCGGGGTTGCAAGGCATGCACGCTGTTTTTAGCTAAGAAGCCCCACTAGATTTGACCACAGAGGAGAATTAGGAATCATGATCTTGTGGGTCATAATTTTCAGTCCCAAGACTGGCTCTCTCAGTTGTGTTGGCTGACTTGTTTATCTGATGACCATTAAAAAAATATTTAAAATAAGGCGTGCATTTTGTGTAACTTTTAATTGTCATTAGTAGGACATAGCAGGAGTATATTTAGCCCACTATTTTTTAGTTTCATCATGACAAGAGGAAGGCCTCATAAAAGGTTCCTTTAAATACTGTATTTAAGGACAAAAAAGAAGAGAACATTTTTACAAGGAGTTAAGCAGCAGGTTTCAGCTGTATCATTCACTTTAAATGATCTTTTGTAACAGGAGACAAAACAAGAAAGGTACCCTCAGCAGTGGTACCACACTATTTTCATGTTGATTGCAATAAGTGCTGAGAGCAGAGTACATTCTTGGTAAAATCAATGTCTGCGAGGGGAAAAAAAATAAAAAAGCAAAAAAAGCAGCACAAAGGCTTCAGGATTTATCCTTTAAGTGTTTCTCCAGGAACAAAGCCGTACCCAGCAAGGGCAGGAACAGTGGCCAGGAGGAAGGAGGCGGACAATAGAAGGGCTATCGTGGGGTGAACGGGGTATCGCAACAGGAAGAGCATCAGGAGGGAACATCTTCATTAATTCTATCATGTATTTGCTTTCTTAAATCTTCTTGTGTGTTCACTCAGCCTTGATCCCATTCTGTGATATTGTTGCAAGTTTATAGTAAACACCTCCCTTCAGGATAAGGAGAAAGAGATAAGCCTGAACTGTAAAAGAAATTAAAATAAAAACAACAAATAGCCCAAACCCCACTACAAAACGAAACAAAAGAATCCCAAAACAAAACAAAAAAAACAAGAATTCCAAAACAAAGGGAAGAAAGGCTTGGTTCAATAGTACCTGGAACTGACAGTCACAAAACTGAGATACAATATCACCAAATTACTCCAGTGCTCTTTCACTAGAGAAATCTCTTTTCCTTTCTTCTACAGCAAAACCTTTCCTCAGAATAATTATTAAGGCAGGCCTAGGGAACTGTGTTCATTTCAGAGCTTTCATTTTTAGAAAGACTGTTTAATATTTATATAAAGCTCATGTTAAGTTTATGCACCTGTCAAAATACTAAATTATATGATAGTGATTGCAAAATGAGCTATTTATCAGACAGATGTCTCTACCAAACCTGGCATACACAGATCCGGAGGGGCAGGTCCCCCCCTGCCACAGGGAACTGGAGCTTTATTTATGTCAGAGGGGATGTGTTTAACCCTGCTGGCTCTGGGAGCTGCGTGGGCTGAAGGAGCTGTGCCCAAGAACGCCCCAACCACCACAGGAGATTAATAACTTTTTCTTGGCTAAGGGCTTGTGAAGCACAGGTAACCATTCTGTTGTACAGCTTATCTTCATGTTTCCTACAGGGTTCTTCAAAAGTTGCCTTATTTTGATATCGGGTGGCTGCTTTCTCCAGCTGTGGTCTTAGGAGTGACAAAATAATGGGAGGATACGTTTTAAGCGGAAGACAGATGTTCTCATGAAATAACTCTATAATCAACAGGATTGTAGAATAATGGCTAGAGGTGTTAAAGCCTGACCTCAGCCAGCTGTAAATTGGGGCTCAAAAGTGCTGTTTGTCACTGCTGGGAATAGGTCAGAGTGTCAGGAGCCCGAGTGAAGGGGCAGAGCTCGAGCGAAAGGTCAGAGCAGGAGAGGATGGAAATGTGACAAGCTGAGTAACACAGGGCAGTAGTAACACCACAACCTATAGGAAGTTTAAGCAGTTTACTGTAACTTTCACCAGATGTCTCTGAACTTGTGCCTTGCCTTTGTTGGGGTTTTGCAGGATATCCATCGGCCTTGGCTGCACCACTGAGAGATGTACAGTGTGGTGTCCTATTTTCACCTTTAATGAACAGTTCCTGTGCCTCAGAAACCCCTGCATGTACATGTTAAAAAAACAAGTATGGTGGTCCTGGACTTTAGACGCTTGGATCTGGCACCTAGGAAACAGCACCTTCCTTCCAGCAAGGCTGATCTCACAACATCTCAAAGTAAAATACAAGGTCTCTATGTCCACACTAATCTTGTGCTACTTTTTTTTTTTAAAAAAGGTATCTATTTATGAAGAATAAGCTACATGGGCTTCACTCTTCTTCAGAGAGAAATTCTTTGTAAATATGACTAAGACTCTCTAATCCTTGTTATAATAAACTCCACTGATCTGAGCAGGTGTATATCACAGTTGCTGCTTTTTAGCAGCGCAGCGCTTCCTGCATGATCCATGGAGCAAAATTTCTCACACTGGGAGAAGAACAAGAAAAGAGAGAAGGTAAAATAACTGAATTCCTCCCTCAAATGCAAATCTTTACCAGTTTGCTACTAATCTCCCTTGAATAGCTGTGCACTCAGAAACTAAGAGGAAACCAGCAGCCAGTATCTGGCTGACAAATCACCCCCTGTATTATCCAAACAGCTTGGCAAATACCTGGTAAATGTATGCTTGGAAGCATGCAGTTGTTTTTAATGAGTCCTCAAATTCAAAAGCCATTAGGGAATTTTGCAGAATTACTGAAATATATTAGCATAACAGAAAAAATATACTGCATATCACTTGTGTGTACTGCGTAGCTGTACTTATTACAGTTACTTAATACGCATGTTAAATACATTGGGGAGAGAAATAGTTTTTTACTCAGTTTACATTTGTTTTGGTTCTGTGTGATGGATTATGAATTACTGAGCTAGTGATATACTTATGGAAAAATACAATGCAGTAGATGTCTAATTATGACCTGAAGTGAAAATGAATTATAACTCCGCTTGATACTTCTTATAATTTGCTGCATTATAAATAGGAGTGATTTATTATTGTTTCACCTACTGTTCTGCTAGTGATGGATCATAATAGTAGATCATCATAATTTTGAAATCAGAACAGAGCTGGTTTTTCTTCCATATAATTCAATTTTAACTCCACTACTGAGGTTGTTGAGTATCACAATCTATCTACTTTACATTACATTTTATTAGAAAGAAGATATGTTAATCTATCTGGTAGCTGTTCATTACTAACATCTGTTTATGAGACTTCCCTATTAAACTGTCCAACATACCTTTTCATAGTCTCATTACATTTCAACATGACCCACATGGCAACTAGAAAGGAAAACAGATGACGAAGGACCAGCATTGAAAAGGAAGGCTTCCCCTTCTGTGTGTGCTGTATATTTAAAGCAAAATTGCTGTACAATTATTGTAAAGTTTCAGATCAATGTGGTCTTTGTGCTATAGTGTTCAGTGGTTCAACAAGACCCTTCTCGTATGCATTTGGTCCTTGGTAGTGCTTTATATTCAGTAATTCCACGTATTGCCTCCCTGTTGAAACAGTGGTGCTGGGTCTTATCCTGCCAGTCCTCTGACAGTGGTACAGGTGGGGTGAGCACCTTCCCTTCCCCTCTGAGTGAGGGTTTGCACATGGTCTCCTCTGCAGAGGGAAGCCTCTCATGGAGCAGGAGCATCCCCACCATAAATCCAGCCCGTGGCAGGTGCACGAAGCCTGAAATAATATTGACCTATGGGAGTTTATATGTAACAGGTTCACGAAGTCTTACTCTTGGAAGACTCTGAGTCTCCTGTCCCTCTTGCTGCCAACAGATTCCCCTCACACTGCTGTCATCATGCTCTGCTTTCTTTTTGATTCTTCAGCAACCTGTGCTCCCCTTCTTGCTGAGGGCCCTGGCATGTGGCCATGGCTGAAGCAGGAGTCCCAGTGGCAGCTAATTAAAACTTTCTATGGGAAATAAAGTCCACTCCCTAGGGAGCCTTCTCCAGCTTCACTGCTAGCAAGAGGAGGAGCTGCCGGATGTTTGGTGGAACAGATCAGTCACCCTCAGCCATTGCTGTGTTTGCCATGCACGAACCCCTCACTGCTGATGGTGATGGATTCTTTTTCAACAGCAACTGCCCCATCTATAAATAAAAGGCTGTGCCTTTTAAAAACCTGTTTTATTTTAATCATCTTATTCATTTAGTCCATGGCAGTGTCCAAAAGCCTCCAGCTTCTTCTGCAGCTTCCTTTGGAGAGGACTGTGGCAGGACAAGCCTCCAGAAGGCAGCTGGCAGACTACGGCAGACTGGCTGCCAGGGACGCAGAGTGGTCACTTCAGCTCTGCCTGGCCCAGGGAGAGCCACGGCCCCTGTGGGCAGATTTGTGGCCTCTGGCTGCTCAAGAGGAACGGGAGAAGCACGGAGCAGCTGTGCAAGAACAGGTGTGACTGTGTCTGCAGGACAACACAGGTAGTGCTTGTTCACCTTTGCTGAAGTGCGAAACCTCAGCTGACCTTTGGGGCTTGGGAAGAAAGAGAGAGATCCAGACAGGCCGTGGTGAAGGAGTATTCATTTCTCAGATGTGTGTGTGTACCATGCCTTAAAACAGACAGTGGAAATACTGCTGAAAACTATACTAGATGGCTTAGTCTTTATTTTTTGAAGGCTATGAATGATTAATTGAATATCAGATAAATTATTTTGGTAGTTAATTGTTATCTTTGTTTAAGAAAAAAGTTCAGCCTATCTCTGGCTTAACAGTTAACAATTTGATAATTGCCTTCTTTCTCTATCCTGTGTCTGTGAGTAGGCAGCCTGGGTTTACTTATTTGAAAGGAATTGTGTGAGCATTCTGTAGTTCATAGAATGTTTTGAAATTACTTTCTAGCTGTTTACATTTGAAAATTGGAGGTGGTCTGCCTGGACATAACACCGCCAACAATTTCCCTGACATCCTCTGTGGAATACTTACTTCTAAATTTGGGTGACTGAATATTTATGATTTAAAGTGAATTTTCTCTGAATATTCTGCAACATCGGTTCGTAATATTTTTTATGACTGTGTCTACCATTAACTTGTAAATGTATGGAAAACAGGCACAACCACAGTAATTGTGCAGTTGCATTTGCTCGGCTCCTTTTGTAACTGAGAGTTTCTGTCACCCAACCGCTGTTGGGAGACTGGGAGAGGAGATGGATGGTGTCAGACCCACTTCACAGGGACAAGCCACTGAGGTCCACTGCCAACGTGCATCGAGAACTGACACCTGACAAAAGGAGGTGAAAATGGAGTGGGACAGGGTGTCCTACCTCTGCTGCAAGGTGACTCCTAATTGCACCTGAATAAAATAGGAGAGCAGAAAAAGTAGTTTCCATCATGGTTGTCCCATTTTTGTGCTCTCTAGATAATGAGATGTCAGCCTCAGGAGCCACCTGTAGCATATTCCACAACTCCTAATTTCATTAAATAGCCATGAGAAGGGAGTACGTTAACCAGTCAGCACAGTTTTGGTTTTTCTTTCCCACTATTGATTCACTTAGATGTCTTAGCCCTTATATAGGAAGAGAAATATATATCAAATTGTGTATCCTGTCCTTGTTTATTGAAGAAGAAGTAAATTTAAGATTCTGAAAACTTTCAAAAGGCCAAACTTTAATGGACCTCAGAAATCTTGGAAGAAACGAACAAGTAAAAGAGAAAGGGAGAAAGCGAAAATGCTAGAAGCACAAGTGAAATATGTATATATATACAGTCTTAAAGCTCCTGCTTTTCAACTGAATAAATAACTCCTTGAGCAATAATTTATTTTCATGCTGTTAATTAGAAGCATAATTAATTTTTGTAGATTATAAATAATGGTGTGCAAAATGTCATTCCCAGCAGATCAAACGGAAATAATATAAACATTCTTAAAAAAACAAGAGTAGCTTGCAATGAAACTAATGAAACTTGTACTAATGAAAACTATAAATTTGTGTCTGAAGTTAGTAATTTATTGGTAAAATGCAAGGGTTCATTAATCATTCTGCTTTCTCTTATACTTGGCACATATGGAAGGAAAATCTCTATGTTTATCACTGCTTCAAATAAACAGTAGCATAAGTAGATTATTCCCAACAGAAAAATTTTTCCCACACCCTAATCTCAGAGCAATCATTCACTGATCTAAATGAGCAGTTACTTAAACCGCTAAGAAGGGATGCTAATTAGCTAAGGAAAACTAGGCAAGAGTATTTAATTAAAAAAAAAATAATCCAACACTTTTTTTCCCCCTGCTCTCTTATTTCTAATATGTTATTTACTCCTGGCTAGCTTGGATGCTGTCTTCATGAAAGTGTCGTACATGGGTGTGTCTTTGGAGGAGGACTTTGGAAGTTCTTACAAACTTCTCTACTCCAAAGCTTTGGTTTTGTAGCCTCCGCTCAGCTGTGGTTACACCTCTCACTTCCCAGTGGGCTTAGGTATGTACTGGGCTAAAAACGGGAATGGATGTGAGCCCGCTTTGCTCTCTGCAAGCAGGGAGGGTGCATCTGCATCTGCCTGGGCTCTAAACACTTTAAAACATGTAAATATTTTAGTTTTTCTACAGATGTCTCATGCCTCCAGGTCCAAACAGCTCCTAACAAGCTATGTGCCTTAGAAAGAAATATCTTTTAGCCTTTGATGCCAAACAGAATCTGCAGCATGTGATGCACAAATAACATCAGAACTCTGCTAGGTTTGTAGATAATGCTGGGTCTCTGCGTCCTGGAAGACTCCTCTGATGTTCTAGTGAGCAGCAGGGAGAATTAAGTGGCACTCTGGAGACATAAAGCAGGAAGAGTTTGTCACCCAGCCATCAGAATTCTTGTTCCTACTGTCTGTCCTGGGCATGGACCTGTCCTTTTCCACACCTCCAGCAGTGCTTGGGAGAGAAGTGTTGGGATCAAGGGCACTGTTGGCACAGGATTGGTGTTGATGTCTTGATGTATTAATCCTGGGTCAAGCACATCTGGTTGTAAGTCACACAGCTGAAGAATGGCTTCTTTCAGTAGATTTCTGGCATTTCTGATCACCCAAAGATGTAGATTTTTGTGCTTGAGATGCCTTGGAGGTGTGAGGTGTCTTATTTTTTGCTGTTGTCTTCAGTACTGTGAGCTCTGCTGGTAGTCATCATGTGAAGAGGGACAGTAGTCAACACAGTACTGGAGTAGCACAACATTTTCATGGATTAGAAATTTGGATTTCAGCTTTTTGTTCCATTTTACTCTTTTTATTCTGCCTTCTGACTTGCCAGTGTTGAGGCATGTAAGGAGGGGTTTTTTGGAAAATACGTGGACATTGTCAATAGGCTGCTAATGGCTCCAGGCAAGCTTTCAGGTATTAAATTTATGTATTTATTCCATTAAAAATGAAATGATTCTACAGAGGGAAGAGGCACTATGTAACAACAGCATTATTACTGAATGGATGGAACATATTGGATATGGATGAAATTCTGGAACTGTCTTACATGCCATCTCATTCATTCATCCTTGCTTCTAATTCCAGCAGACAAACAATGCTCTACAGGCATGACCTCATCTAAGATATAGCTTATTTCCTTTCAGTAAATTGTATTCCCTTTACATTCTCTTTTGCAAGCACTAGAATCTAATTCTCTCATGCACTATCCTGCAAAAATCCTTCCAGCTCAATTTTTGCTTTAATACTTCAAGTAGAATTTTAATGTGTTTAAAGATATTTTCAGGAGGGTTGGCAAAGACAAGCTTTTAACAGATCTAGGTGTTAGAGATTTTGCTGATATTTCTAGAAGGCTGCAAAACTGTGTGTGAATGGTAGAAGCAGAGCCAAATGTTGTTGAGCCCAGGCAAATACATTGAGTATATTCCTGTGTACAGAGTTTAAAAATCAAGCCCATGTAGAGTGTGTAGATTGCTCTTTGTTTAGCCTGTGAGCTGTGATTCACCAGTTTGGCATTCTGTTGAGTAGCCAGGCATCATTGTCGACCTTTGATGTATTCTCCATTAAAATGCATGTGCTGTATTTCTGGAGGATTGATGAGAGGTGGAAAAATTGAAGACGTAGTAGAAAGAAAACAGAGTAAGAAAGAATTCTCACAGGCTACATCGAAACAATTCATGTCAACATGTGAATAAATACTTCATGTACCTATGGCTATACAAAAAACACTGAAAGACTTCAGTGCTCTGCTGCATTTTCTCTACAAAATTAGTAGCATAGAATATAGTTCTAAACAAGAACAAGACACATTCTGAACTAATGCTTTTATGTTCAAAGCAATTGGACATGTGCGATAATGGGGTCTGTTCTTAACTCTGCCATAAGCTTATTTTAAGACTTAAAAAAATGTTGCCAAAAAATGCCTATGTTTCTCCTTCTACATTAATAACAAAAATATGAATCTGATTAGGAAGTTGTTAATTATCATTTCTGAAATACTTTGAGTTCCTCAGAGAAGAGTACTAAAGACATGAAAAGAAGTATTATTTTACAGAGATTTTACAATTGGGCCTAAATACTCTGACACTAAGGATAGATTGTTTTATGACAGATACCTTCACCTGTTTCGTATAACTGCTATGAAAACTGGAAAAAAAAAGAGCTTGAATTTGAGAAAACACACAGTTTGTAGTTTTGCATAACTATTATTTTAAATTCTGACCTCCAGATGAGATCTTCCATTGGATAGATGCATAGTTTTATATAGTAATATACAGAAATAATAGAGAAGGGGAGGAATCAGAACTATGTGACTGAAGGCATGAAAGGCTCCCAAACCCTTTCATGTTATCATCTTTGAATAGTGCTTTGGTCTTTTGTTCCTCTTATGATAGATGATGCTTTAGTGTTGCAATTATAGAGAAACTCCTTCTCTAAGTTGAAGGGGGAGAAAGTTAACAGAGATTAAATATATGTTCTCTTACTCAAAAAATCTTTTCATAAAGCTAATTGCTATCAATAGTTTTATTTTTCTGTTTTTGATGATGTATTACTCATGTATGACTGCTTTTCCTCATGTCATACTTAAATGTAATGGGATGTTTCTACGGTAAAAATGTTAAATTTCTTCTTTGAGTAAAAGAAGTAGGTTTTGAAAAATATTGCAAAATAGCACTATGATAAGGTTTTTAATTAAAATGCTAGATAGTGTCTTATAGAGATTTCTGTATCATCTCAGATTGTCTTTATTCTGAACACTGTTATTTTACTATTCTCTGCCTGACTCCACAACTTTTATTTTGACCTGTTCCAGGAGCCTTAGTGAATCCAAAATGTTATATAACAAGTTAAAAATTACAGACTGTGACCTTTTATAAGGAAGGAAGAAAGAAAGAACTTGTGTGAAAATACTGTTCTCTTCCTCCGGAATCACCTTTTCTATATGAAACCTAGATGCAGTTTTGTTTTTTTTTTTTGTTTTTTTTTTTTTTTTAAGTAACAGGAATCTAAGGGGGTAATTACTGGGTAATTGATATGCTGTACTACAGAGCTACTGGGCTCACACAGCTGCTCAGAGAAGGATGATGATCTTTTTTCCTTGTACTATTTGGTACAATCACAAGGCTGCCACAGCATCAGCTGGTCATTTTGGCAGGGCTCTGTGGGTATTCTAGACCAAAAAGCACATGAAAATAAAAATGGATCTATTTTGGATGTTCACTTCACCAGAGTGCTCTTGTAAGACATCTCATTTCATAACACAAGCCCTTTCTAACCCAGCCATTGAATTAACATATAATTAAAGCCTTTCTTTGTTAATTATTAGGTCATTAAATGTGTTCTGCCTCCTGCAAACCTAAGGAAAAGGCTATGGGAAGCTCTATGGGAGATAACTTGGACAAGCCCAGAAGTCTTTTAGTGGTTGTGCTGTATATGTCCTCTCTTACACCAACACTGTGGGGCCACGTTTTATTAAACAGCATTGGGGAATATTCTGCATTTGTTACATTTAACTGGGGTAACCACTGAGGCTGCCCCACTCTTGCAGTAAGACTTCTATCATGTTAGCTTAAATGTGAGCTGTTAACAATTCTGTTTTATGTGCTTTTTGCAGGCTGTCTGCTACTCTTGTCAGATATTTTTGAGTTCTACGGGGTTTTTTTCAGTCTAGTCTAGAGCTTCTGAAATGCTTCCCATAGGTTGGAATGAGGGAGGGGGTACTGCTAAGTGCTCTCAGCTGTTGTGGGTGGGTCGTGTGCCCTAATCTTACAGGACCACAAAATGAGAGTCTTTAGAATTAGGGAACTCAGCTGCAGCCTATTCCCTGGTGGCAAACTGGTATGTTCCTGTTAGTGGTTGTCACCTTTTGACCATGACGCCTAAAAATTAGAGAGAAAGAGAAGAGAAGGGGGTTTAACAGGCTCGTATTGAAGAAATGCTTTACAAGAATGATGAGCTTGTTTGATTTGTGTGTAATGAGCACCAGGTGCCACACCATATGTGTAAGCTGTGTTACTCACTATCCCCAGTTTCAGGAAATTTGTTGTGTCTGGCCTCTTGTTTTCCTGACTCACTTTATACTAAACTTCAGATGGATGACAGAACAGCCTAACCATTTCAGATTCACTCCTTACCACTGCCCAGGAGAAGATAATATACAGGTATACAGGTAATGATGCATTCAAGCAAAATACCTAGTGCTTGTGGAGCTCTTTAAATCTCCAGATGTGTATTTTGTTTGGTTTAAAGGCATTATGTGAATGATACAATCTACTACATGTATAGAAATTATGTTTATGGAAATGTCTGTATTTTATATATTTTAGAATATCTTACTTGGCATCTAAATGCAGAACAACTTCATTTTTACTGAGATGACGTGGTCATGAATAGGAGATATCAAGCACTAGAACAGATAATGACCCATATGTAAGAGTTGCCTTTAGATATACACCCATGTTTACAGAGATTATGGGAAGGCTTCATGCGCTTCAGTGCAATTTACTAAATACAATGTGGGATGAAATTGCTGTTGTTGGAGCACAGGACAGCTTTAGAAATGAGTAGCTTGGGGGAGGAAAGCCTTATGTATTCACCTGAAACAAAAAGCATTAGTAAATTTAGATGATTGTTCTCTTGAAATAATTTGCAAAATTGCAATACCTTTGACAGTGAATTCCAGTTAATTGCTTTACAATAAGAGAGCACTTGTTTTTCCAGGAAGAGCTCCCCTATGAGCCTTTCCTAATAAAGTCTTGTAGATTTCTGTCCAGTTTCTTCATGTGTTCTGTCATGTCATCAACTTCATTTCTCTTCATCACATCTTCTTCATGGCAGCACCTCTTTTCTATGTTTCAGACCTGTTTTCCTATGAAGTTGTTTAACTCAGTGTTTTGTAATCTCTCCCCAATAACTCATAAGCTCTTCTGTAGTTAGAGGGGACTAAGACAGCAAATATCCCTGCTAGTCCAGAGTGAGCCTGTCCTCAGCATGAGCAGCCAGAAGTGATGCTGTGAGAATGTGCAGGGACAAAGTCCTCTGAGCATCTCCTTAATGGGGACAGAATTTGGCTCTGGCTTTTGTGAAATCTTTAGCAACAGTCTCTCTGATAATACTGCCTGTCTGTTGAGGATAACTGGCCAGCAGAATCAAAGGAACAGGCAGAGGCATAAGCACAAAAGACTCATTTCTTTAGGAAAGCAGGCTAAAAATAATTTGGCCTTTAGATATCTGCAATGTGTTACAAATGCATGGTATGTTACCACACAATTCGTATTCCTCTCGTCTATCCCCAGAAAAGTCTGTGTGTGTATACACACATTTATTTATTTATTAAGTATGGTGAAGTATTCAAGGGTCTCTCTGTAATGTTATCCAAAGCATCAGTGCATGCTGAATTTAAAAGAAAAAGGATGTAACTTAACTGTGAAGAGCCTGCAATTAATTTATGAAATATCTGCTGAAATGGAAGAATAGATCTTCCAGGGGAAGTTGTGAACACTTAATGGAGAGAGCTAATAGGATTGGCCCAGCATAGTTGCAACTAATAGTGTGCAGTGGGATTTTCAAAAGCACTAAGGGAAAAATACTTTAATAGAACTCCCATACTTAATCTTCTCGTTGTTGCTAAGCTTCCGTGATATGAACATTCTAACTTATGTTAGGAAATATTTGCCTTGCTAGACTTGTGTTTTCAGACTGTGAAACTGGAAATTCAGTTTTGTAAAGCATTGATGTTTTCCATGACACCTTCCATATGTTGTACTGTTCTATAAATCACTGTAAGCCTAACTTAGGTAGACACACAGATATCTAAATATCGAACCAAAGTAATTCTTCATTGCACTGAACAATTAATGAAGCCTTTTAGGAAAGCTATCTACGAAGCCTTAATGTAGCAAGTGGTATAATTTGGCTGCACAGGAAAAGCAGTGTGTTCTGGCATTTCTGCAAGGGGGAGACTGGGCCTGTGTAGATGTGCCCAGGTCAGTCTGTACAGTGCTTGTGCTTCCTGGGAAATAAGAAGGGTCCAGGGCTTACGTAAGTGTTCTATTTCATGACAATTTAGCTGGTTTCCATGGAGATAATTATGTTGTCACAAACTAAGGGTAAAGATTTCAAGCACAAGATAAATAGGAGGAGCACATGGACTTCCAAGTAATAAAGATGTTCTTCTTTTGCTCTGTTGTAACAAAAGGCAACTATAATCACAGCAGTGAAGGAGTGAGCTGTCTTTGAGATAAACATTGTTAGCATTCAGTATATCAACGCCCTGTATTTCATACTATGCTTCTCAATACCTTTTTCTTTATGATCATGCTTTCAGTGGATAATAGTTTTCACCAGTTACACTAGAGTGGGGCCAACCCTTCAGCTGGAATAAATCAGCCCAGCTGGGCTGCAGTCAATGAAACTGTGCTAAATTAAAGCTGAATTAAGCTGTGCTGAATTAAACCATTCGGGAATTTGACTTAACATTGTTCACCTACCCTGCCAAGTGATCAGGTCAATAATATAAACAACAGAAGATAGATATCTGATGGATTTTTTTTCTGTAAGTCGTTATTTCCTTCAACCCTCTGAGTTATTCAAGACAATGGTTTGGTCAAGTTTCTGGCTTACCAGTGACCCAACCAATTCCTTGCTGTAAGGGTGTTGTGTATGCCTGTGTTTTAATCACCATTCTGGTTAATTAGTAAGGTAACAACACTTGGTTTTTCTTTTTTCTTATTCCTTCCCCCCACCCCTTTCCAGCCACAGGCTTATATAAGTTAATGACAAATGCTTGTTAAAGAGTTGGATGTCATGTTTCCCAAGACTATTTGCATTGCTGGTTTGTGAAACTCTTGATTGAAATTGCTCTCAATTTTTAAACTGTTGACTGTACTGGAAAAGAGTCTGGATAAAGCCTGAGTGCAGGCATCTACGTATAGTAGAAAATAAACTGCAGGTGAGTCAAAGCGTGTTTGTCATCTGTAGAGCCACGTCCATATGGTACGGATTTGTTAGCTATTGGATGTGCTGTTAACTTGTTGGCCTTGTAAATCACATCTAACATCAAAATAACAAGGAATATCCCCTTTGAGTGGGCAATATGCTCAGTTTTTTAAATTTAGAAGCCACTCAACACCATTACATGCAAATTACTTGGTACATGTTGTTGATTGTGGTTCTAAATATTAACAGTACAATTGAGTTGCCTGAGCACAGGCCCCTGGTGTCACCCTGCTGCAAGGCTGTCAGAGCTGATCCTGGCTTTAGGAAGACCTTCATATGCTGGGAGTGTAGGAAAGATAGCACAGAAGATTGTAAAGTAAAGACGCTCTTCTCAGTAGGACGATTATTTGTACTCAGTGGGTGATCCATATTGTACTCATAGAATTTATATTTTCTATATAATGCTTACATATGCATTAAATATATTAGGTATAAGTAAACATGAGAAGGTAAGGAGAGATATATACCTTACATATGTAGCAGACTGTATACTTAGACTATAAATACCTGTTGAAACTCTATATTTTATTTATTAATTCAGTGCCACTGCCTCGGTTGTGTTCTTTGTTCGGCACTGACAAAAGCTTTTGTAACTTTACACTGAATCTGAAAGTTCTAGCTTTCTTTCTGTGGTTTCGTGTTACTTGAGTGAGAAAGATGCCCTGAACAGTGCTGCCCTGTAGGCTGGGGCTCTCTGTGGGAGCCCAGCTGTAGGGGCTGCTGCACTCCCCTGTGGTGCCGGGAGCCCAGGCTGGGAGAGCTGTGTCCGCGTCGTCTTTCTCCTGCAGATCAGAAGTCCTACCCCATTCACGTTATTCTCTCACTCTGCCACCTGCCTTTAATCTGTGAGTGAGGCTTACTGCTCTTGTTGATCTCATCTGAGTATTTTGTCTTATTATTTGCTAAAGGATACGGTAATTAGAATGAGAGAATAGAGACATAACAACAAGCAGAAAATTCCTTCGCATTCCCTTTTCTTCACTCAGTTGTTTTCTTATATCCTCTTTTCACTGTGTATGTCTCCTCCTTTTTTTCAGCTTTTTTCTTCAATATTATGTCTTGATTTTAGCCTTTGGGCCAGGCCGTATTTTCCATTCTACAGGGATTTTTTATTAATTTTTTTCCAAAAGAAGACATATTTAAGAAACTTTCCAGTTTTCTTTACAAACTAGACTAAAACAGTGACTCAGAATGAAGCATTAAGCTGTCTGAGTTATACTTTTCTATGAATACAGCAGTGGAATGTCATACCATTTAAAGCAATTCAGGTTTTCTGTCCATAACTTAGTTATGCTGTAAAACTGAATTTGGGAATATTCAAAACCATAAGAACTAAGTGAATTTTTGAATAGCCTCTTTCTAAAAATATTGGGATTTTTTTCTGTTGTGAGATTTTAATATATACATTTCCAAAGTTACCAACTAATCTGGTGGAGGTTATGGAAACCTGGTCTTGCACAAACTGCAGGCACTGAAGGTTGAGGAAACCCATAGTATGTATCTTATCCTTCTGAATTTCCAGTGGGGTTTCCAGTACTTGCCACATGAGAAAAGAACAAAGGTCTCAACTGCATTTCTTTGTGTTTGAATTTGAACTTGTAAGTCAGGCATATCCCAGAGAGATTCTTGCTCACGTTAGGGTCACACCCATTGCTCGGTCTGGTAATGAGCCAGGATGGCAGCCCTGATGGGGTAGGTTCAAGGCATTGTTTATATGATGAAGCACCAGAATATGAATAACAGATGCACTCATTTTCTGCTTGCAGAATGTGTGATTATATCACAGAGTAGCACAACTCAAGGGCAGCCAGAAATGCCTTGCTAAAGAAAAAAGAAAGACCCTGTAAATTGCATGGAGGTCCATCAGTAGACCTGAGGGAAAACTTGTGGTACATCAGCTCTTGCCCAGGCTTCCCATTTCAATTCATTATTTTTACTACATTTCTTCTGCAGGGAGTGCATAAAACAGAAATTGCGTGTAAAATCTGTATATCCTAAAATAAAAATATTTCTCAGATTGTAAGAATCTGAGATTCTTACTGACATATACCACAAAAGACAAGAGGACAGGACATACTGAGCATCAGTACAAAGATGGTGCACCTCTGCCCCATCTCCAAAGTAAAAGCAGAAGCAATTGCAGAAGCTGTAGTTTGTTCTTTAAAAGGCACATAAGACAGATTTGGTCATTCACTTCTGTACCTTAGTGAATCTCGGGAATTTAAAGACATTATTTCTCATTCAAGATTTAATGCTAACACTATAACATCAGGTAAATTCTTTGATGGTGGTCGCTGTTGTGTCTGCTACAGTTAGATAGGGATATCTATCAGACCATCAGGTTATTTAATCCTATTGAAGAATACTGTGAGATGTAATAATTGATTTATACAATGATCTCTGGCTTGCATTTATACTATCTACCAAAGGACTCCTAGGTCCTAACGCTTGTATTGAGAGAATTTCAAAAGGCTCATGGGGGATGGCAATAACTCAGATGATATCAAAAGGAGATTTCAGTGCCTGGGAGTCTGGGATAGTTTGCAAAGTGCTCCAGTGTCCTCAGAGGTCAGATTAACCACAACGTGTTGTATAGCTGCTGTTAGTTTGGTTGCAAATCAAATGCCCTTCCTTTGGTAGTGCTTCAGAATGGAACATTTTATGAGAGTGTTCCTTGAAGCTTTCCAGTAAAGACAATGACTTAAAAAATAAATCTTTGTGATAGGGTTTAACCTTTCATGGCAAGAAGTGTTAATGGCGGTTCTTCTCTTTAGAAACTTATTATGGAAAAATAGGCTTAGAAGCTATAGCTATTGTATTTGCCGCAGCTATTTTATTCATCAATAAAATTAAAAATTCAGTGTACTGTGATAAGTTTGCAATGGGACTGTGGAGGAGAGGAGCAGCTTATAATGACATTATAGCTATAATATGATTATATTTTCCCTTGTCCATTATTTTTCTTACAACAACAACAGTGTCAAACTGAGAATATATAGGCAGCAGTGTCAAGGCTTGTCACTCTTACCAGCTCTAGCAAGGGTAGATTAGGTTTTCAGCTCCTGTTGGTGTTTTCTCCCTGTCTTCACCATCCTCGCTGCTTTCACTGGAGACAAAAGTGCGCTTTTTTCCTTTTTTAATTTTGGATGCTGAGGAATTGTGCCAGGTTGAGCTGGCAAAGAGCTAAGTGCCACAGCAGGGAGGAAGTTTCATAAATGATGAAGACACAGTCTCTTAAACTCCCTAGCTCACAGGTGTTTTGTTATTAATGAAGCTGAAAAAGATGCTCCAAATTATGTCTCCCCCTTGTCATGAGAACTCTGGCAGCTCTTTGTGACTGAAAGATCCTGCTCTTGCAGGTGTGTGGGATAAACTTGCAAGCCAGAATGGGGAAACAAGAGTGAGAAAGAAAAACATGCACATACCCAAGGGATCCTAGAGATGGGAGAGAAATTAAAAAACTCCTCAGTCAGTGCATAGTGAAATGTATTCTGTCAATATATGGGAAAAAAGATAACTACAGACTTCATCTCCATGCATCTTATTTATCCCTCCAGCCCACATACACCTGGCAGCAAAGAGAATTGTCATCTGGTCTGTAACCCTACACTGACATCCTTTCTAAATCCCTAAGTAGAGCAACCTAAAGGCTAAAAAGGATTTTTAGAGTTTTGCAAGCTCTTTTCCAAAAACCAACAGTGATGACATCAAAGCCTTGGAACAAAGCACAAGTTTTCTTTATTTCAATTTTTTCATCTTTTGCCCCCGATGTGTTAAGACCTGACTTATGGAAAATAATAATATTATGCTGGGGTTTATTGCCTTGTTATGGAAGAATGAAGTTCATTTTTGCTTTTTATTGGCACCATCTGTTTCTTTTCTGGCAAGACAGCCTCAAATGATAGTATCCTACATATAAATGGCTGGTCCTGAGGTATGCAGGCTGTACTGATCATTGTATGTTCAAGAGTTCTGTCTTTCCTTCTTTTGCATAGTCTGACCAAAAAAAAAAAAAAAAAAAAAAAAAAAAAGAAAAGGAGGAAAAAAAGGCTCTTTCTGCCCCATTTTCATTTTCTATTGAGAGGCTTAGCAAAGTGTTATCTGTTAGGCAAAATGAAAAATTTAAATACGGTTTTTGGGAAGAGTATCACTAGATTTGTCCCATATTCACCTTTCTAAATCACTGGAAATGCTGATGTGCAATGCCCTCCCCTCTTCTACCCTGGACTGTGGTGCACAGCTGGATGGTCACGGTGACCGCACAGGTCAGTGGCACAGGAGGTTGCTCTATAGTTGGGAGGCTAATTAAAATTTTGTCCCTGACTTCATTTCCAGACACCACCTTACTCTTAGATACTTGTTTTGAGCATGCAGATTGAGTCGTTATCTGCCAGTACCTCCTGATTGCTGGATAGGGAGTACAAGGAATGAAATTAAGCAAGATGTATCCCACTTACTGTTACGTACAAAAGTAATTCCAGATATTAATATAGCAAAGGAATACAGCCTCATTTTAACATTTATTGCAGTCAAATAAAGAGAATTTCAAAGGTCCAGTATTTCATAAAGGCTTTTATAGAAATTGTGTATTTGAGAAGGTTTTGAGAATTTAGCTTGATGTCAAAGCTGACCCTAAAGTAATCCTCAATGTTGATTAAAGTTCTAAAATTAGAAGCAGCTGAAAAATAAAGGTAATAGGAATTTAACCTCAGAAAGCTTGGTATACGCTTTTATACTGTAAACAGTATTCGCAGCATTTTCTGTGGTTTGTGAGTCAGTGCCACGTGTCAACAATTCCTAGTAATCAGACACCTAATGCACAGTTTAGGCTGAGCAGAGTTACATCTGAGCATAAAAGAACACTGAGCCATGTATCCTGATGCTGAAGAGCTGAGAAGTTCACTTAGTCCTCATGTAATGATTGATTTATTTTTTGGCTGGTTAGAGGTAGAAGACAGTATTGTTTTAATAAATCCCTACTAAACTGGTTTGTGGGTTTCTATGAAATCTGCCAGTGGTGACAGTTTGTGCAGTACACGTGTTTACCAGGTTTTCAGTAAACAGGGTCCAAATATTGTGCAAATGCTCCATTTCGTGAGAACTCAATTAGTTTCTATGGAGACAATTATGTTGTCACAAGCTGCGTGTTGTGATTTCAAGTGTGAGATAAATAAGAAGAGCATGGGAAGTTCTAATCAGCTAAAATGATCTATTTTTGCTTTGTATTGACAAAAAAGCAAGAGCAACCCACAGGAATGAAATTAAAGTCAATTCTTTAATGTTGGCAGAGAGTAACATTTTAATATTCTGAATTCATCCTATGAGTGTGTAAAACTGTCTCCTCATATTACTTCTCATGGTTCTTCTGCTGAAAACTAGCGTCACTTTTTAAACTGCTTATCCAATGGTAGTGGAAAACAAAACTAGTAAAACACCTATCAGGACTGATATTTCTTCAAGGACCATGTGGCAGATCAGATGACAGATGCATGCACATTCCCCATCTAATGCTTCACTTGTTTGATGCAGCTGGTTAGAACTATTTACTGGAATTTTAAATCTCTCTTATGCATTAGAAAATGAAATATAGCCTGTAAGCTGGATTACACACTTAGCTCTTACAAATGCTTGCTGTCCACCCAGTGTATGTTTTAAAACTAAGAGAGTAGAAAAAGTGAAGATTTGGTGATCATTGCTGTAGTTCCAAACAGCTTTCCCTGACACTGAGCAACACTTTGTTCTGGGGGAATGGCGAGGGAATTGTAGCCTCAGGGCGTGACACAGCCTACACCTTTATTTCATATAGCCCAGAGTCTGAGGATTCTTCTCTTGTATCATTATTAGATAGCTGTTGACATGCTGAGGCCTGTTTTGTCAAAGATCCGTGAAGGGGTCATTCACCCCAGGCAGAGAGATATCTCCCCGCTCTTTAAGTACAGCGTGTGCAGTTTGGGGATGCTGTTCAAGGAACATACACTGAGCATGAATAAGATATGAGTGTGGTAATTAGAGAACTATTTTTATTTTAAGTAATGAAATACAGAAGAGGGAAAAATACATAGGGGACAAATTTTATAGATTTACTGTAGGTCAGTATATACCTATGTGTGAGTGTGCATGTTAACAGATATTCACACAGTTTGCATCCTACTTTGCAATGTAAAGATGAAACTATAGTAAATTTAGAATATTTTCTGTTTTGGTACAGACATACACATCATATATTTATATCGAGGCTCTTTCTTTCTCTTTTATTTTGTAATTCAGTAGCACTGTCTTGGCAACACAAATGGCTGGTTTTCTTTGTTCAGCATTGACAAGAGCTTTTCCAACTTAAAAAATCTGACACAGCTCCAGCTTTTTTTTTTTTTTTTTTTCTTTTCTTTCTTTTTTTCGGGGTTTCATGTTACTTGAATGAGAAGGATATATACTGGTTGAACCTTCTGTGTTCAGCTGTTAAACTGACAGCTTTTTCTTCTGCCATGAGAAGGCTTTCAGTAATTTGGATGTGGTGCCTTTTTCCTGTCACTGCCAAGAACAATGCTTCTGTTCAGGCTGACATCAGAGGTATAGAATTGCTCTGTGTTTGACCTCTGATAGCTGTGCATAATAGATCTGTGCATCACAAATGCTCCACAAATAGTCTATTTGGGTGCATAGCTCAAGTCAAAACAGCAGTATATATTACAAGGATGTGTAAGTCAGAGGGGAGAGAGTTTAGGGGGGAAAAAGTCATTGCTAGACTTGCCATTCTGTATCAATGTTTACAAAGGAGCTATCTTCCTTATGCAAATGGAATATCCCCCATCCCTGCTCCTGCCTCAGATCTGCTTCGTACTTTGCACAATAGCATTGAGAAGACAGGTTTCCCAGAAGTTTAGTTTAATTCACTTACGGATGCAAGAAGCATTTGCAAGGCAATTTGGGTTACACTTTCCATTACTGCTGGCTGGAATTGAAGTTTTTGGTACAGTTTTCTGAGAGTCAGTATGCAGGCTAAATAAGGCAAGGTGGCATTTGCCAGTAGGCTGCAAAAATAAGTGAGAATTATTTGGAAGTGGGGGACAGGCTGGTTTGATTTACATGTTAGAGTTGTTTTGGTTTTTTTTTAAATAAATACCTTTTGATAAAGGTGTATTCTTCAGACTCCTCTGAAAATCTCTCATAGAGTCAGTAATTCTCTAATTAGAATTTTATGGGTGTTGTCTTTTCCTTCTTTTAATCACAACAGAATGGAGAAGCCTTTCTAATATACTGAAATATCATAGTGTCTATAGATATTTTGATTCAGATTAGTGTTTCTTATATGCCTGACAGGTTAAAGCTCCCTGAGTCTGTGGTTTTGATGTATCTTTTTCACTGCTCTGAAATAAACAGGAGAGTCAGAAAAACCAGGAAATCACACATCTCTTCCTTTACATGTGGGGAAAGAGGTGCCAGGTGGATTGTTTAAGCTGCTAAGATCACTAAAAATCTAGCAAGAGAGCTGCTGTATCCCTGAGCAGTATCGAAAGCATAAGTCAATGTGGTTTTTGGTTTTGATTTATTCCTTCAAGAAGTACAAGAATTTGAAACTGAAATTGCAGTGGAAAACCTGTTTTGATGTGTCTCTACATAAGTAAATGCTCAGTGTGCAATGAGCTTGTTCAGTCCGTGTTGAGACTGATGCCAGTGTGGTACAGTTGGCTGAGCGGGGTGGGCTCAGCCAGGCTGAAACTTGGGGAATACAGAGTAACTTCCTACAAACACACATCAAAGAATGCCTGGGACTACACCACCTGTAAGGTGGCAGTAGGTGTTATATGAAGGCTGCCTCACTCTATCCCAGGTATAATCAAAGAAAAGGAGAAGGCAAGATCTCTTTTAGGGGAAATCCCAGAATGTTTATGTCAAGGCATCCTTCGAAATAAAGCTTTGTATTACTTCTGTTTGAATAGCTGGTGCATGCTCTTCTTTTCCTGCTATTTTTTTTAATAAATTCTTCTCAGTGTTAGCCCCCACTATTGGCCACGGCATAAATTGCATCACATTTCAGCTTTGCATAATTATGTTGTGTACTTTGCAAGGTTTTACTTAGTCTTGGGTTCTCTTCTGGCTCTACAGATAAATGATGTGACTGTTTATAGGATTATATATTTCTAAAAGTAATCACTTATAGAAATGGAAAATTAATATTTATTAAAACTGCCTCTTATTTTCCAGAAGGCCTTCAAATACTTTTAAAACATAAAAAATGGTAATTTATTAGCAGTGTTCCATAGAAAATTGAAAGCAATTGAGATGAAAAGCATATATAGGAGTAAGTAAAACACCACTGTTGTTAATATTGGTGCAGTAAATCCATTTATCTAGATTTACATTGGAAACAGATTTGGCTCAGTAACTCCACTGAAAATTTGGCAACTTTGAAATTTTTTGAGCAATTAGAAGGAACTCCTATTGCAAATGTTCTTAGCAGGAGAAAAACATATTTAAATGTCGATTAAATAAAAAGTACAAATTGAAATTAAATGCGCTATGTCTTGGTCATATCTCTTGGTACAATATAGGAAGCGAAAACCTAAAGATGTAACTGGGAAGCGCCTGACTAACCTGACTAGTAACCTGAGAATTTAATTTAACCTAATATTGGCCGTGCCATTTAGAGAAACTAGGCCCCTTACTGACAAAAGCTGCTATACTATAATGAAATAAAGAAACACTCTAATTTTTTTTTGTATGAGATGCACATTTTTTTCCTGGTAAAACAGAAAGGTAAAAGAAAGTTCACATCTACATTTGAAACACTTGGCAGCTTAAGTATAACATTTTTTCATGTTTCATAGTGCAATTTTATTTGACATATAGCATTTGTAACAATTTGTTAGTTGTTTACTGAATATTTTAAATATTTCACAAACTGACAATCAATTTGGAGCATTTTATGCTAATGGTAAGAAATGGTCAGAGATGCTAGTGGGGCACATGTCTCATATGCATATGGCATGAATCCTGTTTAACTGGTTTACAGAATATCAAGCATCAGGTGTCTAACACCAAGAGTTTCAAAACTTATGCTTGTTACAAATAGCTTTTTCCATCTTAAATATCTTAAGTATTTTATGTTAGTCATCCATCCATGAAGAAAAGATTGATACATAGGCTAGCTATTTATCCTGGATTTATCAACACTTCAAGCTAGAGTTCTTAAATAGATTGTAGATGGTGTAATGTAGTGCTGTTCCACTGAGGTTTGGAATCTGGAGCTGTTCCACATTACCAGAGCTAGGGACAGAGGGAGTTCAGAAAGAAGGTGAGAGAAATGTCTTCCTTGTTTCCTGAGTACAGATACATTTGGTAAAATTGTTTTTCTACTCTGTACATGCTTCATTTGGTTGACTATGAATTCCTGGAAATCTCTGAATGCCTTTGCTACTGAAGGACTTTGGAAAATACAATAATGTGACTCTCTTTTGTTTTCTCACCTTCTGCTAAAATAGCCACCTCCTCAGCAGACATATTGGAGTCCTGTTTTTAATGTAGCTTCTGGTACAGGTCAAGACAGATTATTGGACTGCATTCATGCTGGAGCTATTAAAGAATGATCTGTATTCCTCAAAGCTGTGTAAGATCACTGTAGATGACAGTCAAACATGGCATTTTAGAAGCCATTGTAAACCAGGAAACTATTTGGAAATCACAGTCTGTACATAGCTAGAGTTTGCCAGTTTAATTTTATTCACATGCTCATAATTTGGATGACAGCTTTTTAAGGAATGGTGCTTGGTTTAACTGTGAATTGTTGCAGTACCAGTGTGTGGAAAGCCAATGTAAATCAGTTGCCATCTCCACATACTGAACTTGGGTCACATCAGACCATGCCAAGAGTCCCTCACCTGTCTCTGTTTTCCTTGAAGACACATTGCTGGGTCTCACTGGTTATCAATAAGCACATCTTAAGTCTACAGTATGACAACTAGAACTTCGTATGGGCCTTGCATCCAAACACTGCAAAATATTGATTAGCAAAGATAATTGCTAAAGAATAGCAATCATGAAAAAAGGTATTTATAATGTCACAAGCAAATTTATGATCACACTTGCCCCAACACTGCTCAGCTCAAAACTGAGCACTAAGAACACTGCAGACAAAAGCATGTGAAGTATGACAGGGTAGGTATCTGAAGAACAGCTTTTGCTTCCCACCATCCTGTTTTATTCTTTGCAAACTAATAAAGGATAAAATCAGACAAGCTGTGTAAAAATAATGCTCCCTATTGTAACCATGGCTCTTGCAGCATGGAAGAAAAGGTAGGTAACAGAAATACTGAATAGCTTTGTAAAAACGGGTTAGTCAAGGGCTACTGTGGGAAGAAGTAAGGTAATGCTCTTTCTTTCCGTGACCATCTCACACCAAGAGCTATGTAATGAGAAAACTGTAGTGAAGACTTTTGGAATAAGAGCAGTGGTTATTTGTCAGTATGGAACTGGTCCAGCTCTCAAAATGTAGGTTAAGTCCACAATAGACCAACAATGGCCATATCTTTATCTAAAGAATAGAGAAAAAAGGCATTATTTCTACCTTTGTTAGCATAAAAATGATGGCTCTCTTCTGTCCTTTTTCTAGAAAAAGCTTGACACTTTGAAGTCTGAATCCTGCCTTTTCATTTGTAATGGAAGGCAGAATTTTCATTTGGTTTCTTTGGAAATGGACACTATAAAAGAACTCCCATCATGTTGGTGTCTACCATTTACTTCTCATCATCTGACAACAGGAGCGAATTGGAGTGAATTATTCATGTTAGGTGGATATAGTTAAGTGAAGTTCAAAGACTACTGTTTTTTTCTCACCAAATCTGGTTTAAGGTAGGCTAACCAATCCATTATTTACAAACTTGTGACTATTATATGCCTACTCACATGCTGCATTTCTGGGCTATTCTGTAGGTGTTATCAGAAGTTGACTGCATGGTGTGGCAGTTCCTTTTGCTTAGTACAATAAATTCCTTCTCTCCAAAGCTTTTGCAAAGTAGAAAACCACACTGATCTTTTTTATCTTGTGGTAGAACTTTTCTTCAAATTAATTTTACTGTAGGGAAAACAGATTCCTTTTAAAAGCTGATATTTATGAACATGCCCAACCTAGACTCCTCCTGCCAGCTGGGGCAGACAAAAGCCCAGGTTAAGCGCTAAAAGTTTCCCTAAACAGTCTTTTTTTTGTTTGATTTCTTTTTGTTTAGATGTTCTTATACTAATGGATGGATGTAATTTCTGATTAATTAGTGTTCATGTCCAAAGGCAAGGTACTTTTTGTGTGGATGTGTATAAAAGAAATTTGCCAACTCACGGCTTTCAAAATAATATAGGGGTCTTGTACTCAAACTGAAATGACTTGATGGAAAATCCAGCAAAATAAATACTCAAAGCTTTTAAGTGGGTGAAGGTCTGATTTTCAAAAGAGGTGATCTCTGTGGTAAAACTCCCATATTTGTTAGAAAGTGAGCTCCTTATAACAACTTCTTGAAAATCAAGCCACTAAGCTTTTATCTAGAGTTGAGTGTAAATAATAAGGTAAAATGTGTCTAGAAAAATCAAGTATTTTCCCAATTAGATATTTTGTTCTTCTTTTAGCTAAGACAGTATGGGAACATGATGCAGTTTGCAGAAAGCCAGCGACTGAACTAGCAAATCTAGGTTCTTCTATTATTCTTAGTTTACGTTGTATTAATTACTGAAATATCCTAGTTTCTTACACATTTGGCTGTGCAAGTATACCAAATAATAAAAGCTGGAAAATTATATGTAAAGTCTACATAAAGAAAAACTTTATACTTCTGTCTAATGTAATTTTATGTTTGTTTTTGGTTTTTTGGGGTTTTTTTGGTGTTGTTTTTTGTTGGTTTTTTTTTTTTTTTTTAGCTTTTGTCCCTATACAGTTTTATTTAAAATAACGTGAAAAAATATAAATTTTACTTGAATTTTTTCTCTTAGAACCATGCATTATTGATGTCTTATGAAACTTTCCATGTATTTTCTCAATGCAAGGGCTAATACCTCATGCTAATCCATGCTGTCCATGGATGTCTGTTTATCTGTGACTCTCCCAACAAGACAGATTTGCTCCGTGACTATATCTGATAAACATGAATAAATCAATGGTTGTCACTTTACTTGTTCACATGTATTTATTAAAAGAAAATGTTTTAACTTCTAATATTTTTCTGATGATCTTTAAGAAAGCAAATAATTACTTTCAGTTTTTTCAGAGACATCTGATAAAAAGTACCCTCATCTTCTTAAGGGGTCTGGAGCATTGCTAGTCTTGAGCATTTTGCCTTAAGAACTATTGATTATTACATTGTTATAAAATATATACTAAGGTTTAAAGTCCCAAAGGCACTTAGGCCCATAAATCCCATTGATTTCAATTGGAATTAAATTTTTACATGAGTTCAGAGGACTAGGTTTTATTGGATTTTTTTTTAAAATATAATTTCACTCATCAAATTATCTTTGATTAGAAGACAATGAGCAAGTAACAGCAACAGCTTTTGAGTCTCCTTCTGATGGAGTTTATTCTGTAGCCAGCATTAGTGCTGTGGAAAAAATAGTGTGAGAGGTGTGGTTTTATTTGGGGTTGGTGAGACTCTCAGAAGTGTCACCATTTCTACATCTATATTTGAAATATGCTGTTGCATTTTCCATGAGAACACTCTTCCTCAAGGGTTTTCCAAGCTGTCCCTGGAGATTAATATAATAAAAGGATACCACTGGGGATCTGCTCCTTCTTTAGGTAGGAGAACAGGTGTGATGTGTTTGGCTGGGGTTGACCTTGTGCAATTTACGTACTTAAAACCAGACAGCATGGATGCTGGTAATTTGAATCAGTCTGAATTTTTTGATAATTTTAAAAATGTTGAGGGATACTTGATTTGACTAACTTTCTTTTCCTTGTGAATGCATTCATTATTTCAGACCGCAAAAGTGTCAGTTCATCTAAAGATTAGAGACAGAGAGCTTTGATAAATCATTGGCTTGTTGAGATTAATACAGAAGAGATGTAATTCCATGAATTTAATTTGGTTTTTATTAACATGCTAGAATGTGAAGTAGATTACAGCATGCAGGAAGAACACCTAGCTGCACTACTCCCTGAAAAATATGTATACTTTGTCTGGTTAGTCTGACACTTGTAAGCTCTATTTAGCCCGAACTGGCACCAAAATGTCCAGAGCGTTGTTCACTCATGTTGTCTGAGTGGTGGGAGCTTCATCTGTTGCAAACATTATGCATGAACATCATGACTTTGCAGACCGAGCACTTAATGACAGCCTTGTGCCCTTTGAACAAGCATTCCACTGAACGGAAGAGAAGGGGAAATAGGGGGATATTGGAGGACAAATGGTGAGAGGGAAAAGTTTTGTAAGAAAGGAGAAAGACCACCATGCACCAACAAGGCAAAGTGTCTTGTAGAACAAAACACTTCCTATCGGAAAAAAAATTGTGAGAAAATGTAAAGCTCTTAATACATATTACCAAATGCAAATTCTTTGAAGTATTTCACTTATTTATTTATTTGTGAGTTTTGAATTTGTTCTATAACGTGATTGGTAAAAGAAAAAAAAATCTTCTTGACCTCAATTTCCCCCTCTTCTTTTATCTGCTTCTTGGGAAAGGATAAGTGGTTCTGGGATATGGCTGTTAGGTTAAAGGAGCCCTGCCTGGCAGCAACTTTTTTCCTCCAAACATTTCTAATCCCTGGTGGAGAAAGCAATAAAGTTCTGTGCTTCAGGTCACGTACCTGAGTACTGGCAGTTCTTTTCAATATCTTAGATTAAATGAACTGTGAAATATTTGTTTTATTAGAAGAGCTTTAGTTTACTTGTGAGTTGTTTTCTAAATCATTTCTGTCCAGAGCAGCTTTGGAAATCAAGTAGTGTGTATTGAACACAGTGTTTAGAAACATTTTTAACAGTCTGATGCACAATGCTTCATTGTTCTGATTGTTAAAACATTCATAGAGGGCCATTCTCCTCTTTGGATGCATACATAAATCTCAGGAAGACTAATGGGAAATTGTGCACATGCAAGGAGAGCACAGCTCCTCTAGCATTGCTGGTAAAGGTGTACATAAGAGGCAGAATTTCTGGATGAAAAGGAGGCAATGGGAATAAAGGCTTCTGCTTAAGAGGCTGGAATAGGATTCAAATGGCCCACATAAACATGGTTCTGCTACAGGTCTGTGCATGTCCCCAACATGCAAATCAAACGGGATGGTTATGGTGGGAGTGCAGGTACCTACACAATCTGTTCATGCTCCTCTCAGCAGGGACCTCCTGCTCTGGGTGAGAGCAGGGACAGACGGAGTCCGGGAAGCTGCTCAGATTTGGACTTGAGATAGTAAATCCACTACAGGAAGCATCAGTTTGGATACTGGCTGTCTAAAGAGCCTCACATCACATTTTATCATTACTACAGACAAATCCACAAAGGCATTTGTGTGCAGGAATGGAATGAAAATCTTGCTGCCAGAATGTGTTTGCTGCAGTGCAGTTTTGCATCTATGCTTTCACATTTGGAAGCACACTTCATTTTATCTCTGGCATATGGAAATGCAATAAGCTATTTCTGCTCTATAGTGGTTTCTCGGTTGTTTTTCCGGTAAGATCACCCTAAGCAGTATTGTCCTAGAGAAGATGGACCTGGAGGGACCCAGGCTTTGCCAGTATTTCAGCCATTGTTGAGAAAATCTGTAATGGATGAGCTGTGAACTGGGGGTGTGAACTCCTTATCTGGTGAAGGCCGTTCTGCAGGTGTGATACTCTAACTGGCAGCAGCCCCTTAGCACAGACAACAGGTAGGCCCTTCCTCTAAAAAAGAATAAATTTTGGAGTAGTGCTGGGCACTGTTTTTTTTGTTATTGATCTCTAGGCTTGCATATGGGAACCTAAGAGAAGGATTTTAGTGAGGTGCTCAGTTAGAGACATGTTATACCTTGCCTTCTACCTTCACCTTCTCTGACTTGTCAGTAGACTTGGAAAAAATATCTAATATTTAATGGGTCCTAGGTGTAAAAATGGAATGTAGATTTGAGAAAAGTCTGAAATAACATTTTTAGTGTAGCCAAAGCAATTAGAGAAGCCTGAAGAGACTGTCCTCTTAATCAAGAAGGATTACCTGTCTATCCTTTGTCTATCACTTTCTAAGACTTGCCAGAAGAAGAATACACTAAAATAGTCACCTCTCTTCACCTCCCAGAAAAACTGCAGTAGGCAAAGGAACTGAAACGGGTGGGGATTGGCCAAATAATTGGCATTGTCACAATCCTACTGTGAAGCTTGTAATAAATGGGTTTAAAGAACATGGGCTGTGAAAGATCTAGGATGGAGTGAATGGAAAAATATTCAAAAATATGTTATTCAGAACATTTCATGTATTCATAAATTATTCACCCCCACAGAACTGCAGGTGCCTCAGGATTTTTCCATGTAATGTCAGATCCTCAGCTGGCACAAGCTGGCACTGCTGCATTTGTTTCCATGGAGTGATGCCAGTTTACAAGGATGTGGTCCATGTTATTATTTTTAATTTTTTTCCTTCTTCTTTTTCTATTCCTGAACATTCAAATACATGTAGCTCTACAGAGGGAGCTATGCTGAGTCTGAAAATGAACCTTGGGGCACTATGATTGTGCAAGCTCTTTAAGCTTTACTTTCACTGTTTCCGTGATAACATCACTTCTTTTCTGTATGTGTTGATAGTGTGCTGCTGACAGCTACCTGCGTGTGCTTTCTCTCTCTCCTGCACCTGTTTGGTGTGTGTATGTTAAATGGTCGAGTTCCATTATACACTGAACTTCAGCCGTTATCAAGTTAATTGATGGATGAATGTAGTTAGCTTTGTACCTATTTTCAAAACTGAGAATAAACAGAATTGGTTTTCCTTATTTAAAATCCCATTATAGCAGCTGCACTATAAAGTGTATTTTTCTGCTGTTAAATATTTTATCTTGACCACAGCTTGCATATCAGCACACTTGTAGCAGTATGTTGACTGTTATCTTTTGTGTACCAAAGCACTAGATAGTTTGGAATAACTAAATAACATTGCTTCTCCATTATCCTTGAAGGGCTGATATTCTTTTCTTCTAAGATAAAAGGTAAACATATATTATAACAAATCAAACTGTAGGATGATAAATATTTTTGTAAGCCTGGATAATAATGTTACAAAAATAAGATGAAATCCACGCTTTCCCACTAGTATTCATCTCCTATATTTATTTTTGCAGATAGAGCTATGGAAAAGGAAAGCTCTGTAGCAGTGCGTTTGCAAGGCCATTACACATTCCTGAATGACAGAGTCATCACTACTCTGAGCCTTATTTGCTCAAGGTTTTATAAATATAGATTGGTGTATGGGTTTGGGTGGGAAAAATATCAAATCTACGACAGATACATAACTCAAATCAGCACCATTTCAAAGGGAGTTTTTTTTTGAGATTTTGTAGCCTTTTCTTTATAAGATTTCCAGGCTGATTTCTGCAGAAATAGTTGTGACCATGTGTTGTCTGTGTATTCCCCACATCTTTGTTAGCATGACTGACAGTTGTAGGGTCTGTAGTTCCTCAAGTGAAATGAAGGCATTCCCCAGTACCACTGAAATTAAGATTCATAGGATCAGAACAGAAAATATTTTTCTTGGTATATTTGTATCTAATGTATTTTCCATGCCAGAGATATTTATCCCAAGACCAACATTTCATTGACTTCTGGTCATTAATCAAGTGAACTACTCAGATGAAACCCATTTTTGATTTGAGAAAAGCCTAAACATTAATTTAATAGAATAATGGGTAGAGATACAGATAAGAAATAGTTTTAGATATAAAGGGTGAAGTAGTAGTACCAGATGGGAAGTCTTAAGGGAGTTAGGACTAGGATAGAAAAGTCTTTATGGCACAGATTCAGGGGCGAAAAGAAAGAATAAATTGAGCATAATGAAAGGGTGTGATGAGAATCAGGAGGTATCAGAGGATAAAATCATAATTCAATCTGCTAATTTTTGCTGCAGAAATTCATGAAAATCATAATTAATAAGACATATTGCTACAGCTTAATTAAAAAAAAAAAAGAGACAAAAGCATAATAAATCCCCCAAATTAAAAAAAAAACCCTTGAAAATTCATTCAATAAAATACGCTTTTATATGTCATACATACTGTTTTTCCATTTTATGTTGCTAATTTGAAGAATCTGAATTAAAAGGAGTCTTCAGTTACCAAAAGTTCCTTTTCCCTTCATTGTCCTTTAAGGAAATTGTCACTAGCACAAAACCTTCTACCGCATTGCTATTATTGGTTACAGAAAATTTCAGTAAATTTTCAGTAAAAATGGAAACTTACATCACCTACAGATGAGCCCAAGTATTTATCAAAACTCAGTTTTCTACAGAGCATAAAAATTAAATTGCTGTGAATTAATTTTATTGTATTTTGTCATGATTGTATTTATTCTGCTATTCTCTAAGGGTGCCTTTACCTGTTTTTTGTTTACATATAACTATTAGAATTTGTCCTAGGAAGTAAAGAATTTGCATAATCATAAAATAAAGAGTGCACATACAGATGTGAAGTAAACCAGTAAGCATTTTCATCCATGAAATGTTATTGCTTGACCTGATGTAAATTAAGACCAACTGCTAATTGAATAGTAATTATTTGTTATTTAGAAATGCTGCTAATGAAAATAAATAAGTCTTTTTTTTGGTCATGTGTTAAAATAGGGATCTTTATTCATTTTATTGTAAGTCTTTGGATTTTATAGCACTATATCTGCCATTTAATTGTAGCAGAGATGAACAATAGTTACTTGTATTCATTTTGGCAGATATAAACAAGTAAACAGTGTCCAGCACATATTTTCAAGTGCTGCAGTCATAGGGAGAACTTTATGAAACATTTAGTTGTTCAACAGAGTAGCAATGCTTAGAGGTTGACCTTGAAGTTTTTGAAATGTGAATTGATCCACTGGAACAAGTACAAAGCCAGCTTTGGTGCTAAATGTAAATTGTTAAAAATGGTGCTGCATAACATCTGCCTTGTAGAACGCCTTAATCAGCACTGTGAAAAATGAAAGTTTAACGATCTACCATAGTGGCTTCTAAGTGAAGGATAAACAAAGGATGAAAGAGTTTCCTTGCATGGTTTGTAACTGATGGCATGAAAAATGTCAAGAACCATCTGCCTCAAACTTATCCAAACTGTCATCAAGTATTCTAATCCAGTCAAAGGAGATACAACTAGAACAACCTATGTAACTTGCTGAAGGCTTATCAAAAGAGTTGTAAATAAGGGGAAAAAAAAGAAAAAAAAGAAAAAAGGAGAAAAAACCCCCCCTATCAACTGCATAAGCACAGATTTCTGCCAGCTTGCCTGTGGCTTTGAAATTCAATCCCATTTCTCTAGTCTGACAAACTGTACTAAATGGTAAAATGGATTTTTATTGCTTTCAGCCATTTTCATTCCAGCTGCTATCACTAGGTAAGTACTCAGTTTTCTAATATGAGAATTATATTTTTTTATTTCACTTTTCTCTTTTGTGTGTGTATATTGACTGCAATATGCACAAAAACCTATTTTTGCAGAGCTAGGGTATAAATGGGGGCATTTACACATCTGAGCTTAAAAAGCTGCTACTCCTTCTAACTCAGCACACAAAAGAATCCCAAATATAGCTATGTCAGTGCAGAAAGCTACATTCAAGTGAACAAACATGGTTTTTTGCATTGGCTTTCACAACAGATAGGAAAGCATGATTTTTCCCAAGAAAAGAAACACACACATTTAATGCTGATCTTCCTTAGTTACACCAAGAATTAATCAAACGACCCCACATTCGCTAGTTTGATTTTCAGTAAGTTATGCAATTTTCAGTAAGTTAGGTCATTCTGTATCTTGGGCATAGATTTAGCTATTTGAAATGTCCCTTGATAGCTGAAGAGAACAAGTCTCATTGAAAGTCAATGAAAAGTCTGTTGCTAAGTCAATGAATTACCTGGAGCTCTGTGTCTCATCTACTGGTGCCTGACACTCCACTTGACCAGAGCATATTGGTTTTTTACTGCAAGTAGTCCTTCTCCTTGTGCCTAAGGGATTCCAAAGGTTGGGAGTTGGATTCCAAGGGTTGGGAGTTAAATCCCAAGGTTTACTCTTGCATTATATTCCTATGGAGGTCCCTTGCTTTTGACTGGTTTCCAAAATGGGGAAATTAAAGGCTTTTTGTTTTTTACTAGTGTTGTGAAAGTGAGGCTTAATCAGGGCTAAAGCATGTGTGACTCCTTTGTTAAAACTTCCTCTGAAGGCATCTGTTGAGAATTGGAACTCTGGAGAGGTTGGATAATGATTTAGGTAAGCAAAGGTAATCAAAAGGAAAACATGAAAACACAAGTAAGGGACACAGAAGGAAAAGTGAAGGATAATTAGTTTCAAATATATTTAGTATTTTCACTTGTATTTAAGTATCACTTTTTTGTAATATGTAGCATAACATAAACTATCTCAGAGCTGAAAACTATAATGTTTGGGCATGGAATGGGAAGCATGCAATTTCATCAGGTTCCAGTTAAGGTTCCATATTTGCAGTCTGTATTGATGTATTTAATTTTCACTCAAAATTCAGAAGTCTTAGAATGCATACAAACATCCATATATTGTGTTGTTTGAAGTTGTAATTTTTTCTTTGCCAGCAAGCTATGATATCTTCTAATAGCTGTGTAGAGTTTAAGGGTGAAAGAAATCTTTCCATTAAATGTACCCATACTTTTCATTGGCTCTTGAGTGAATTTATACAATTGATGTTGATACATTTGTCATGGAATATTCTAGTGTACAGGTGGAAACAGATGATACAGTATAACTTTTTTTTTTTGGTGACAAAATGGTATGCAATGCATTGGAAGATTAGTTATCCGTAGCAGTTATATGAAATGCAAATGTCATAACACAGATTACATTTCCATAAAACCAAAATAACACTTCAATATATGTGATTTAGTTTTACTGTGCACATTTTTATTTAGCAGAACTGACACATTGCTTCATATTTGCATCATTTTTTTGCCTTTCACATTGAACAAAAAGGTGAAGAACTATTTCAATGTACAGTAACCATTTCATTTCTGGCAGTCTCTCAAAAGGGATTTTCAGTTTAATGAAAACACCCTCCCACTTTTTCATCTCCATTGCTAAAAGCAAAAGAGGGTAGGCCAAATATTGAATCTTTTGCAATTCCGCCATGGAAATCTGGCCCATCTAAAACCCCACTTTGAGCAGCTTTTACAGGAAAAGGACTAGGGAGAAGGAGCAGGGAAGGATGTGGTAAAGGGACAGTCTTTTTTTTGGCATCATCTATTCTTTATTATCCATCTGAATTAGTTAGGTTTACTGGGTATTTGTAAAGATAACCAGTTTCTTCTCCAATTCTTGGGACTGGCCTACTTTAGCTAGAGCAATTCTTAGCTCATCTGAGTTTCAAACATGCAGGAAAGAACTGGGAATAGCAGGGTTTGTAGGTAGTAAGGCATTCATCAGAGGCTGAACTTCACTCTTTCTTTGTATTGTTTAGTCAGTTGGCATTTGCTTATTAAAACAATAGATGTTAAGTGGGGCCACTTATCCCCCTTAGAGCTCTGGGAGTCCACTTAACTTGATACTGCCTTTTTTTTTTTTTTGTTCATTAATTATCATCATCTGCTTACATATTTGGATAATGAATTCATTTAGTTAGGATGTCAACAAAAAGCACTTAACAAAGAGTTACAACAAGCTAAGTGGAAGATGACACAGAAGAAGCTACTCCAGGAATGAGAAAATTCCTAGTTCGGTAGTCAGAGCTCTCAACATGCTGCAGACCTCATATACTGGTTTTAGGATGTCTCAGCCTGTAAAGCACCATGTGTAGCTGTGAGGATCACTAATATGCCATTGCTATGTTCTTGACCACCTCTAAGATAAAACACCACCAAAAATTATATACTTAATTTCTCTCCATATTCAGTGCAGATGTATAAATACTGCTGGGTTATTAGCATCTGTCTTCAGACATCCCTGGAGGAGGATGTTTCCACTGATGAGTGAGGGGAATAACTAACGTCATACAGCTAAAATGCAAAGAGAGAAGTCCCATGCTCTGTGTCCTCCCTCAAAGAGCTGGCAGTCATTTCCTGTGTGGCTTGTGGTATGGATGGTGGCGTGGAGTTTTTTTCCTTTTCTTTTAAATTTCTACACCTGCATAACTTCATCCTGTTAGCATTCATATCCAGAACACTTGGCATGCACTGGCATTTAAAACTAAATTACTGCTAACAGTCTGTAACACATCACTAGTAGCATGAAGTGCTACTTTGTGAGATAACAATGGATGCTGTAAATGGAACTTGATTTTTCACAATATCTGACTGTGGCATGAGAAAAGTGGAATCTAAATGATCATGATACAATAAAGCATCTGTGGACTAGCTGAGACACTAAATTAGCATTTTTTGATAAAGAATAGTGTGGTGCATAGCCTATAAACCATGCTAACAGCTCTATCTTTGTAATTCATAAAGCATACAACACATGCAGGTGGTTTCTTATTTTCATATGGGCAAAATTGTTTGACTCTTGTACCCAGGTATGTATCCTGTGATTTCTTGGCTTTCTCATAAACCCAATTTCTTATTTATTCTTACTTTCTAATTGTTTCCACTGATTGATGGTATTTACTGTGTTTTGCTATAAACAGCATGAGGTTTAAAGAAAAAAAAAGCCCTGATTTCATTGCATATTACTGTTGCTGTTATTTCTCACAGTTGTTAAACAAAAATCTCGTGTGGTTACTATTCACCTTTTGTGGCAATTTCACTTTCAGTACTCAAAGATATGGCAGTGATGGCAATGTGCTTACATTGTAGTGAACTACTAGGTGTGTATTTGTTTGGGGGGTTTTTGTGGGTTAAGCAGTCTAGAGCAACTACAGAAACTAAAACTTTCCAAACAGCAATGTTCAGTTTGCTGGCCCCTAAACAAAAGCTTATTGCAAGAAGTTATAAACAGCAGGAGAAAAAAACCCCAAACCTTCCCTGTGCGCTGTTTGGTGCAAGAGACCCCCAGAGGTGTGCTGGTCATGCAGTCATTTCCAGTGAGATACACGTGAATTTTAATAAAACTGGGCAGGTCTCTCCAGCTCAGGTTTGCAGGCAAGCTTTACAAAAACGTTGGATGGAAATCAGCAAAGAGCTGGATTCTGGTGCTCAGCACACCTGGAAGTATGTTAATGCACTCTTATGTAAATGGACTTAATGGAGAGAATGGAACATATCCAGCTACAATGTCTAACAGGATAAATCTCCACATCTGAGTGCACGGCTCAGCCTGGTGAGCTGAAAACAAGATAAATCCAGGCAGGAACTAAGAGGAAAACCATGACCTGATTTTCCAAAGTAAGGCCCTGCCATGCTGGCATTTGGGCAGCATGTCCCACACTGTGCATAGTTCTCCCTGAGAGAAAAAGGGGATTTTTTTAAACATGCTGTGGGGCTGCTCTAATTTTGGGTTTTTCTCTGTTATTTTGTCGTGCAGCAGACTCAGAGGTTGCTGGACTCAGACTGAGAATGGATGAGTGTGAAGCCATGAGGAACACCATGAGACGGAGCTTCTGCCAGCTAGTGGATGCGGCTTGTTCACTGTGGGGAGGTTCTGGCCAGGCCGGGGGGAGCCGTGGCAGCACAGGGGAGTCCTGCCACAGAGACTGTGTCCTGTCTGTGGTGCCAGGAGGGCCCTGGGTCCATGAGCAAGCTCCCTGTTGGTGTCCGTGACTGCAGGGAGGATGGGGCATCCTCCCAGACCTTCTCTCAGCCCAGTGAGTGCATGGCACAGGGGGGCATCATCCCACCACTTCCCTGCCAGTGGCCTGCACACAGCCCTGGCATCAACTCACTTGGAGGTTTTGGGGCAGGATTTGGCCCTGGATCCTGAGCACGAGGGCTCCTCTCAAAGCCAGGGTGATGGCACCAGGCTCTGCATCTTCACCGGGCTGCAGTTCACAAGTGATGCTTCTCCCTTTGCTCTTGTTTGTTCTGTATCAGTGTGAAGTGTCACAGCTGGGACAGTCACCAAGCTGGTGCTGGTGCCATGTGCAAGGGCTGGCTGGGGACATCCCCTGTCCAGTGGAGCCAGGCTCTTTATCTGAGGACAGATAGGAGCAGTTTCCCGGGCCCTGGTCAGCCGAGGAACCTCGGCACGTACTGCCCTCTTTGCTTCAGAAAAGCAGTTTAAAGCAAGTCTACCTTGACTTAGACAAGCAGTTGAGCTGGGGAAGAGGGGAAGAGGCATGGAAAGGGAGAAATAACGTACATGAATGAGGGATTTGTAAGTAAATGTCTGTTTATTCGGTTTATATAAAAAAGGATTTCTGGCAGCAGTCGCAGAGGGCAGGAGAGAAAACCATGAATATTGATTTCTCTCCTAAGAGAAACGGGTCATTTGTTAAATGTAACCTAACATTTGATTGCAGGGGAATAGGTTAATTTCAAAGACTGATTTTCCACATTTTGTATATTGAACATATTCAAGGAAAGAAGAAAGTGATTGACCACATTTCATTACATCTTTCTTCCAGCCCTTATTACCTGTGCTTAATTGACAAGGACTTGGACAAAAAAAGGCAATAAAAGGTTAAAAAGCTTTTTAGTTATGTGTTAGATACTGTTGCTTTACTGCAGCTCTAAAGGTTCAGCTTAGCTTGGGTTTGGAAATTGGGCTTATTTTACACTGAGTGAAGAAGTTTTTATTATTGTAAGGAGTACCTACCACAATATAACTTTTGTTTCCCATCTGTTAGGGCTTGATGGCAACATTTAGTCATGTCATAGTTGAAAATTACTAATATGGTTCCATAATCACTGCAGTGATTAATGTGGAGTTAAAAACGTGTGACTTTTGGATTTGTTTTATCTTGCTCTACTTCATTAACTAAACGACAAGTAATTTCTTCAGTGTTTCTTCACTTCTGCTGTTCTAATGGAAGTTAACAAGTGGAATTACTGCACCTACTGATGGTTAACACAGAAAAGTCTCTTCTCCTGCTGTTGTGGAGGAAGAAAAATCCTGACCACTTCCAAGGAAAACTGAATTTAATACTTAGTCTGCAAGTTTGAAACAACTTACATTTCATGTTTGCAAGCACAAGCTTCAGGTTTTCTCTCACTACCAGAAGGTCATAACCATAAATCAATATTTTTCTGAATCATGTTAGAGTTCTTGCAGTAGTGCAAACTACATCAATTAATATGAAGTTAGAAAGATGGCATTTTGCATGCACTCTTTTTACATTGTTACAACACGCACTTGAAAAAGAAACACGAATTAAAGTCTCTAAGTTCTTTAATTTGCACTAGTGAGTTATAGGAAGAGAATAAAAAACAAGAGGCTGAGATCATCACTAAGCATGTTGTAGGGAGAGGTGGCATTCAATCTAAAAATGTCATATTTCACTGTGAACACAAGTACTTCACTATGAAGTTATATTGCTCCATGTAATGCTTTTCTTTCTAGGTTGGATTATGCTGAATTTCAATTCAATATGCATAAGAAAAAACTTGGCAGATTTTCTGCCTGCTTTCAGGAAGATTTGTGTGTTTAATACTTAATCTATTGGATACTATTCCTTGTTTTGCATTTTCTGTTCTGATTTAAAAAAAAATGGTCTTACCAGTTTACAAGCCTTACTTTCTCATAAGTCTGTACACATAATGATTTTACCCCTCAGAATCAAGTCTTTGGCTTGCAAAATTGGATGTATTATTCCTATGAGTACATGGCAAATTTTACTCTCAGTCATTGTTCTCTTTTTATTTTTCTATGTGTTCATGTAACGCTGTTCTTATCCAGGCTGTAGTTGTGGTTTATTTTTTTTGGTTTTTCAGTTTTTTGGGTTTGTTTTTTTCCCCTCTTGTGTGGAAATCTTACAGACTGTGTCAGTTTCAAGACTCTGTGCTTGATTTTCCTTGTCGACTTCAGTCTCTAAAGGAACATGTTGTAACTCAAAATTTAAAGTAGGCCTTGGTGAGCTTGTTCAACTTAATGGAAGCCCAGTGGGGCAGCCTCCTCTTTTTTTCTTTTTTCTTTTTGTAACAAGTATAAGATCTTTTTTTTCCTTTTAATTTATAAAAGCCTAGTTCAGTGTCTTTTTTTTTTTTTTTTATTCCGGGTAAAAAGCATCATCCACTTCCCACTTAGCATGAAAACATAACATTCTTAAAATGATGAAGGGAGCCTATGTATCACAGTACTTCCAACCAACTAGAAATTTTCTGGAAATTGAGACTTGCTGACTAGAAATGTCAGATTTTAATTCTTATCTGAACAGGGCTGTAGCTACAGATCTTTGGTGGTTCACCCTTTATTGCTTTTAGAGGTACCATAATTACTAACGTGCAAGAAGGCCATGACATATTGAAACAGAACCTGATTTTAAAACAATGTCTGAAATGAATGAAAGAGAGGTTATAATCCAAATCAGTGGTTGGATCCTTGATCTGGTTAATATATTACTTGTATTTTACCAACCAGTGACTTGCCTATTTTGCCAAAGAGACTCTTTCCTTTGTCCAAAGCATGTGAGTGTAGAAGTAATGATGCTTGAATTGTACGTGCTTTGTACTATCCTTCAAAGGAAGGCAGAGGGGGGAGGGTGCTGGGGAGATCTTAAAATAGTTCTCTATCAAAAGTTTGAATTTTAAAAAAAATTGCATCAGTTTATATCTTCCTTGCTCTTCAGATGAGTGACTGATAGTGGGCTCTATTTGCCTTCAGCGAAGAAAGCACACAGGATTCGAGCTGTTTGTGTGCTTTGTAGTGTCAATATATTTATACAGTATTTATGACAATAAAATCTGATGCTCTCTTATTGCAGGAAAAATGAGGACAAATGGGTAGGTGATACAAGGCTTCATTCCCATATTGGACAGCTTCTGAAGGAGTAGTATGTTTTATGGAAGTTAATGAGTGTTTGAAAGGCTGTCTTTTTAACAGCATGTTTAAGATCATGCCTTACAAATAAATTTGTGCAATACTGGGGGATTTTGTTTGTTTCTTAACAGGGATGTCAGATTTTCCTTGATGGCATTTAACATTTCCTAATATGGAACTCGTGTTCTGAATATTCAGTATTTTCAGAACATAATAGGCAGGATAATGTGTGTGTATACACACATTAGTAAGACTTGCAAAATGTACTTTAAATTGGGAGGAATTTAAGGATCAGGAAAGTTCTGAAGCTCCTGGGTTTTCTGCTTAGTTGTGCAGTCCTTGGAAATTTCATCATGTTAGCTTATCAGATACTGGGTTTTCTTTCAGCTGAAATAGAAAAGCCTGGATGATATGCCCTTGGCACAATACTGTAAACTGGCTCGCACAATATCTGTTGGCAAAGGTGAAAAGTACTGTTGTGGTTTTGTGAAGTCAGTTTTGACTCACAGCTTCTGAAGCTCCTATCAGCTAGAGTGCAATAGGTATCCTGGAATCTCAGTATCCATTTAGATAAGTGCCATGTCAGTCTCTCTCCATCTGTATTAACTACTCTGCATTACCTATACATCATATATATATCAGGAATATGTGTCTTGAGCTAAGGAAGCTTGAAAGTGAAAGAAAGAAAAATTGGAGTGCATCTTAATCTGCTCAAATGTTGTTCTCAGATTTTTTTTAGCACTTCGGGCTGCATCTTGATCTCTTCTATCAAGGCATGTATTTCTGCATAACATCAAAAATGCATTTTCTGCTTGAGTACACTGATGACAGAAGTTTTTTAAGTGCTACAGTGATGTTTGAACAGATTTTGTGCTGATTCCAGGAATATTATATGCATACAGAAGGAAACCAAATTCAGGTGGCAGAACAGAGGTCCAGAACCTTTGTGGTTGTTAAATAAATAAATAAATAACTATGTTATATATTTATTTAGCTATAGCATCTGAACTGAATTGAACTATGTTGCTTTATATTTTGATCTTCATCTGACTCAGTAGAATGAGACTGTATTCCTTTTCTCCAGTGAATTTTTGCTGTCTGTGTTTCTTCCAGAAAAAAATAGTCAGGTGACAATAGTTCACAGCACACAGTGATACTAAATGGATTTAGTGGTGTTACCCTTGCTTTGTTGCAGCCTAAGTGAGTGGAGAATGAGAATGATGGATGGATTCTTTAGTGGTGACCCCATTAACTCCTCAAAAGCTACACTGAGATCTCTAAAGGTGTGTAGATTTTTCCAAGCCTTCCTCTCAACCTTCATGGCCTAGCGATGCAGAGATGGTGGGAATAATTGTGGATGTCCACCAGAGAGAACTGAAAAAGGTAATAATTAGTTTTACAGTTTGATCTAGTGGTTTTCTTTAAACCCCAAAAGATTTAAAACTGAATCCTGGAAAGGAGCCAGATCAGCCAAATAGGAAGACATTATTTAAACTGAGGTGTAGAAGTGAAAACCCTGTGGGATCTCTGAGGAAGTAAATGCTCTTCCAGGCTACATTTGAGTGTGCCCAGAGCCTGGTACAAGGGAGTCTTCAACTTCATGGCATCAAGTGTCTCAATAAATAAAGAACAAACAGCTGACTATAGAATGCATAGTCCTCTCCCCAGGACAGGTTTTGTCAGTACCTGAAGCAGGAGCAGCTAGAGATCAGGTTGAGAAAAAGTGTAAAATAATCAGAGCAAGGCAGGGCACTGAGAGGCAGTATGCTCTCCGGCTGAGAACCAGCCACTTCAGACAACATAGCTCTGTTTCCAGTTCTATCAGGCAGTGTTTTTTCTATTGTCCAGAGTCCTGCACACCAAAGAACTGGCAAGGGCTTTATTTAGAATTGAATACTGATATTTCTTGATTATGAGGCAAATGTAGTTGTCATTGTGAGGTGCTCACAGGGTTAAAGGGTATTTGGGTATGTGAACTAGTCCTCCCTTTGAAATCCTGAGGAGTTAAAAGGGCTTTAATCTTCATTCCTAAGAGTCTAGTAGCTCTTCCTGTAGACTGAAAGTCAAAAGGGTAGAGGAAAAAATAACTTGCACCAAAAAGGACTAGTACAATTTTTTCCAAAGGATATAAACAAGAGTCCTGCAGAAATGACAAACTACATTTGTCTACTGAACCATGTTGGTCTAGTGAGTAAGGAAAATGCCTTGTGGAATTATTTGAAGAAAACTTAATGTGCCCTGAAAAGGGGAGGGGGGGGGAGGTGGAAATGGATG